>CAVMBN010000150.1:0-109612 GCA_963678705.1 Panorpa germanica
AGACGAAATCAATTAATAGTTGGAAGAAGTCCGGCAAAAAATTAACTGAGGTAAAAGTCAAAATAACGTAAACGCAAAAAGCCAATAAAACTTATAATAATACATCACCATTATCAAACATTATTTCACCAAAAAAAAGAGAGATTCTAAAATCAATATTTCTGAAAACTGACCCATTGATACAACATGGAACTCACAATAACTCCCAAATCGGTAATATATCGTCGAAATTTAGACGCAGTAGCAGAAACGAGTAAAAAATAAATCTATCATTGTTATAAAATTTTCGACGAAAAGTTAAAAGAAGAAAAATTTAAAAAAAAACCATCTTTTTTTAGTTCAACCGGACCAACGTGTGTGTCGTTAGTAATACAAATTTCGACAGCTCAACAATTGCATAAAATTGAATGAAAAATAAATAAAATTGCTGTTTTTAATAACAATTAGTAAAAAAAATTGTTTATATTTCTGTATTTTTGTACGAAATAAAACCATGCGAGTAAAATGAAATGAATATTTTATTTAAATATTCAAACTTAAATTAAATTACACTTTTCTTAAATAACTTTAATAAATTTCTTATTGTACAAAATGGTGTTAAATCGTGGCACTGCCAGTGTAAAGAACAGAATACGACTGACTGCATTGCCATATGCCTGTGGCATACACACCAATGCTTATAATGTTGCCCAGCGTGTAACTTCTACCAGGGACAACAATACATTACAATATTGAAATGTCACCAGAGATATATCTTATGTTCTGTACTGAACATAAATTGCGGGCCCAGGGAAAATAGATGAGCTCACAACCAATTTCAAATGATACAATATTACATAAAAATATTATAAACAAAATTACATAAAAATAATATAAACTTCTTAATTCTATGGTAGTCTACATAATTTTGTGAAAATAATATAAAACAAAATAATACCTATCCTAAATATAACAGAAACCGTAATTATCATTATAGCATACAATATCATCAACATAATGGACACAACAATTATTAAATAGTTACAATAATAGTAACTAGCCAAAAATGTTTCAGTTTAATGATGTTAGAAAATTCTTTAAACAAATCTAACAGTAAAGGTGCTTGTTCTACTTCAATGTTGCAAGCATTACAGTTAATATCTTTACCTTCTGATGGAAGTATTGTATTTGAATCATAATAACGATCATGCTTAAAGTCACAATCGGATAAATATTGAGGACCGTTCCACCAAAGATCCTGATTCTTTAAATGTTGTGGTTCTACACCATGAGAAATTAAATCAGCCGGGTTATCACCTGACTTTACATTGTACCATGAAATTTTATCTGTAAGTTGTTTTATTTGCGCCAGCAAGACTGCGCTATTAAGCTCTAGTTGGGGTATTGTAAGTACCTTACTTAGTGGAGCCACACTAGACTTGGAGCAAATTAGATTTGTTTTTATCTTGCCATTTGCGTTAGGACACTTAAAGGTAAATGTGTCCAAAATAATATTGTGTTTCAAACCTAATGTCTTAATAATGGTTGATTTGTTTAATAATGTTTTAAAGACCTCCAATAGTGAAGGATTTCGTTTAAATCTTTTTTCTAATACATAAAATCCTTGCAGGGCGACTGAGAAAGAATCCCCCAATTCTAGTTTATTTACTGGGCTGACTAATGGCAAATCAACAGTAAAAGTATTATTTTTAAGTGCTACTGAATTTTGAAAATTATGTTCAGCCTTTAAATATTCCTCAGAAAACTTATCTGATTCCTCTGGGATTTTTTCGGTCGTCCAAAATTGCTCCATAACATTTTCAAGGTTTGTATGGTCACAAATAGCAGAATTAGATACAATATTATTATTTGAATAACTATTTTGATTATGCAATTTGAATGCAACTACATATCCAAATGTAGTGTTTTGTAAAACTAAGCTATTATTTAATTTAATACAGCCACCTAATAGAATGGCAAAATAAACATCCGCACCCAATAGCAATGATATTTTCGAGGGTACATTATACTGCTCATCAGCTAGTGTAATATTTTTGGGAAAAATAACTTTGGATGTATCAATAAAAAATTGAGGCAAAGGCGTAGTGATAGACTCAACTACATGACAATTCACATTGTAATTAATATTGTTGTTATGATGTGACTGTATGTTTAATATTGCTGACTGGTATAATTTTGTGGCTTTATTTCCTATACCAATTATGTTACTAGATTGAGTAGTTGTGCGTAAACACAATTTTTTTAAAAGTTCAGCAGTCACAAATGATGCTTGGCTACCACTATCGAGCAATGCACGAACTAGAAACTCGCGACCAAATTTGTCAACGATTTTTACCTTCATAGTAGGCAGCAATATCGTATCACCTAAATTATCATTGCTAGAGCACATTACAACTGGAGCTTCAGTTGTCTTGCCTGCCAGCCAACCAGCTTCATTATTATCACATAACAAAATGTTATGTGTACCTTTACAATTCTGACATTTATATTCATTTTTAAGGAGACACCTGCCTCTATGGGCTTTCAAACATAGCGAACATAATTTATGTTCTTGAACAAAGGTATTGCGCGTCTCTAATGGGACCATTTTAAATTTCGGACATTTAAAAATTTGATGTTCCATATTACAATATCTACATGCTACATTGTAGCGAGTAGCGACATTGGAAACCCTTAAATGCGAATATTCTTTATAATTTTTATCATGTGACATATTTTTATAAGGTGAGCTATCCTCAAGTGCAACTGCACGTTTTTCTAAAAAAGTAAATAAATTCTGCCATGGTAGGCAGTTTTTCTAAATTTCTTTCCATGTGGAAAGTGCGGTTAGTAAATATATCTAACTTCCCGCTTAAGATTGAGATTAAAATCATATCCCATTTGTCAACAGGCTCATCAAGATTTTTTAAAGCTTGTAATTGCTGTTTGACTTGACATAAAAAAGCCGCAGTACCTTTCTGCATGTTTGGAATATCAAGTAGTATATTTATATGATTAGAGATTAATCGCGCCTTATTATCATACCGCGCTAACAATAAATCAAGCGCCTCTTTATATGAGCTGTTCACAAGCGGCAGATTTATAATTATTGAAAGTGCTTCATCAAGGAGATACTTTCTTAAATAAAAGAGCCTTTGCACATCGGACAATGAGGTATTATTATGAACAACCGCTTGGAAAAGCTCATAAAAGGGCTTAAACCTGGTTATATCTTTGCCATCAAAGGTTGGAATTTCCACCGCTGAAAGTTTTGATGCAACTAAGCTAGGACAAGTAGGCCTATTAACTTCTTTTAATTTAGTGATACTAGCATTTAACTTGGCTAGAATATTAAAGTATTTTTCTTCAACTTCCTCTATGTCTTCATCATCCTGTTCATCAATCTCTAAAATACTGGATTGCGTGAGCTCGTACGATTGATATGTAGTCATCAACTTTTCTTTCTTCGCCTCCATCAACTCCACAGTACCGGATTCGAGAGCCTTTGAGTCACTGACGTAGTTGTCCATCCTTGATATTGAACCTTTTGCGGTCGTTCGCGCCGTTTTAAGCCTTTTTAATCCCTCCATATTGCTTAGGTGATAAAATCGTACTTTTATGATAGACGAGACGTGGATGACAAAACGAATCCAGCTTAATCCAGCAACTTAGTAAGTTGTTAATAATTTGGTACTTGTAGATAGTAATAAAAGATTTGTACCTTGATGAGTAAAAAAGTATTTTACTCTCTTCCAGCGTCCTTGTACCCCTTTCCGTATTGATATTTTTTTTGAATAATTTTTCTTGAAATGTAAGTATGTAGTATCCAAATCGTCTGTGAATCCGCTTAAATCAAGCGTTGCATTACCCAATCAATGGCAATTGATGACTTCCAGAGCCGCCATGGGGCAAATGTAAAAAAACAACGCCTGTACACGTGTCGGGTACTAAATGGATGTAACCTCAAAACACAACGAAATCACACGCGGTTACTAGATGCTCGAAGGACCAGCTTCGCTTGTAGGAATTAAAACCTTCTTGAAATGTAATTATGTAGTAATATCCGGCTCAAAGGACCAGCTTCGCATGTACGAAATAAAACCATGCGAGTAAAATGGAATGAATATTTTATTTAAATATTCAAACTTAAATTAAAATGCGACGTACAAAATGGTGTTGAATCGTGGCACTGCCAGTGTAAAGAACAGAATACGACTGACTGCATTGTTATATGCCTGTGGCATACACACCAATGCTTATAATGTTGCCCTGCGTGTAACTTCTACCACAGACAACAATACATTACAATATTGAAATGTCACCAGAGACATATCTTATGTTCTGTACTGAACAATTTTTGACAACTTTATTTTAGAGGTTATAATACAACATAGTTTTTCTTATTTACATCTTCTAGGTTAGAGACATAGGACTTTACAAGATTTTAACAAATCAAGTAAAACATAAATAAAAATGTAACAGACCTCTAACAGAAAAGCTTATTATTTTTCAGTGTTTAAAGAACTAATACTTTTCGCACAGACAAAACTGTAATGTGCCTGAAAACTATAACCAAATATTAAAAACAGAGAAAATCTAAAAAATCTTATTAAGTTCATCGACTATAAATTATGTATTATAAATGTTTAAAATAAATATATATTTCTTTTTAGGTTTCAATAGCTATTTTAAGTTGATTTACTGAAATAAATATTAAACGTTGTACATTATATCAAAACTAGCTTTTACCCCCGTCGCAAGCGGCGTCTGTTTTTTGTGAGTGGCTTGAATTTTATGTAAAAATTTAATTCCATTTTTTAATTAAAATAATAAATAAACTCGTCCTATATTGATTTTACATTTAATAACAATTAATTTTTTATACAAACTGACTAGGAAATATTTTTTATATTAAAATAATTATTTAAACAACTTTTTTCAAAATTTGGGATTTTTTTTGATTTGTAAGTAAGTTACCAATGTTAGCCTATATACAAAATTTCAACTTTCTAGCACAATTTTTACTCTCGGCAAATACTGCCCCCCGATAAAATTTTGAATTTTTTTTTTATTAATAATATACCTAATTATTCTAGAATCCAGAATATGAACTTTCTCCAAAGTTCACTACCGGGCCCCCGAATTTCTTTAACCCCCCCCTTTTTTACTTTTTGAATTTCTAATTTTTGAGAATTGTCAGCATTAAATACCTTAATACACATGCAAAATTTCAACTTTCTATCTTCTACGAATTAAAAGTAATACAGCAAAAAAGGGATCTTTTTTTTTCCAGTTTTTCCAAAATTACAGGTTTCTACAAAATTCAGGGAAAAATCCGGGGACTCAAAAAGTCTTTGAATTTTTTTCTCTACGAAATAGGAAATTTTTAAAAACTTCCCTGGAGCCGTTTTCGAGATGCCATACAAAATTCGAACCAAACATATAAACACATAAACATATAAGAATATAAATGTACACTTGGGACATTATAATATTCTGTAGTTTACCCCCGTCGCAATGCGACGTCTTTTAAGCGTGTATCATTTGAATCCAATAAAATAATTCGTAATTAAATTTCTTATTTAACTGTTCTATTTTTAAATTGAAATAATAAATAAACTCGCACATATACATTGACACATATAAATTGACTAAAAAAATTAATTTTCTTTATCAAAATAAAAAATATTTTCAATTTATGCGTTATTTGACCAAATTTTTTTCAAAATTTGGGATTTTTTTTTTAGTTTCGTAAATAAGTTACCAAGGTTAGCGTATATACACATTTTCAACTTTCTAGCACAATTTTTACTCTCGGCAAATACTGCAATTGTGCCCCCACATAAAATTTTGAAATTTTGAATTTTTTTTTATTAATCATATATTTAATTATTCTAGAATCCAGAATATGAACTTTCTCCAAAGTTCCCTACCGGGCCCCCGAATTTCTTTAACCTCCCCTTTTTCACTTTTTGAATTTATAATTTTTTAAAAATGTCAGCATTGAATACCTTAATACACATGCAAAATTTCAACTTTCTATCTTTTACGAATTAAATGTAATACAGCAAAAAAGGGTTTACTTTTTTTCCAGTTTCTCCAAAATTACGGGTTTCCAGGAAATTCAGGGAAAAATCCGAGGACGCCAAAATCTTAGAATTTTTTTCTCTACGAAATAGGAAATTTTTAAAAACTTCCCTGGAGCCGTTTTTGAGATGCCATACAAAATTTAAACCAAACATATAAGAATATAAGAAAACAAATATACACCTGGGACATTATATTATATAAAATCGTTTACGTAACAAGTAACTTATGTTATGTCAGATAATTATTATAATTATTAATTATTATAGTCAGAATGATCGCACTGCGTTTCGTTATGCTTTTGAAGGATCTTCGGAAAAGCCGATTTTATTCCCGAAATGTATTTGGTGAACATTCCATTGTAACTCTTGCATTCCCTCCTTAAGCGCTGCTAGTGTATAACCAGTACAAATATCAGAGTTACGCTATAATAAAACATACAAGAAAAAGTAATTACCAAAAGACACACAAAAAAATATTGTTTTTAAAAGATGTAAAAATGGAGTCCTCTATAACTTTGATAACCACTATTTTTTTTATAGAACGCAATCAGAAATAGAAAATGTTACGAGTACGAGATATTACCTATAAACCTTTCTTGGCCGCCACTTTTCCAAGATGGCGTCGCGCGCCAATATTGCTCGTGTTGTTTAACAGAGGGTTTTTAATAACAGCCTTTAAAACTATAAACAAAGTAAACAAACATTAAACAAAACATTAATTACCAACCTATTCAAAATATCCAAAATATCCAAATATCATAACATATCCAAAAATTAGAACTATCGGCCCTTATGTCATGTAAAAGGGTAAAGTTCCCCGGCATTTAAGAAATTGTTTCAAAATAACATGTTTGTCTAAAAATAAAGGAAAAGAATGTTCTTTTGTTTAGTTAAAAATATATAAGTGTATATTGTTTGCGAATTTGTCTTTCTCGGCGACTTAACACAAAAAGTAAATAACGGTGGAACGGGGTACACTTTAAAAGACCGTTTGCGTTAGATAGATGTGTGTAAAGTAATATTTTTAAAATAAACTTTCAAACATTGAAATGTTATTTTATTCAGATTAAAGACAAACTGTTAACATATTGCGGCAAAAGCAGTGTGCAATAAGTACAAAACTAATGATTATATTAATTAAAAGAAAGGGAAAATTAAATTCTATTTAAAAATAGTTCAGGGAATTGTATAGCATATTCTTATATGCTATACAATTATGTAATGTAAAACAAATATTGTTATAACTCACATTCCATACGACACAAACTAACAATGTCTCTTCAGTATCTTTGCTGACCATGCACTTTAGAGATAATAAAATAGTATATAAGTAATATGTTAATCTTAATCTAGTTAGTTCAAGTTCATGTTTAATCTGCATCGCGCAGATAGTAGTTGGCTGGGTCACCATTTGAGACTAGGCATAAGCTGTATCGCACAGTGATTATTAGTCCAAATAAATATTATTTAAGTAAAACTAAAATAAATTGTTTTTTTTATTAAAGTCTAAATTACTCAAACTTTAATTGGCGCAGTCGGTAGGATATTAAGGAATTACAATCGCTGTAAATTTTTCCATTTTCATGGTTAACTTAATATTTCGAAACCTACAAAAATAAAGTTAAAGAATAAAGTAAACTTAATAAATAGTGAAGTGAAATAGAAACAGAAGTTGAAGTGCTCCGAGACTCATCGACCCACTAGCAGCAGCATATGGACATGAAGATCACGCAAGGCATCGCGGTGATAATCGTAATGTGAGTACTCATTCATATTTCCTTTCTATATTCACACTTCCCAAAAACAAAAATTATTATTATTTGTACAATAATATTTCCTGTTTAAAAAGGAGTATAAATCGCTTATACAGGCCTAAAACAGAAATTAAATTTAAAAAGGAGTATAAATCGCTTATACAGGCCTAAAACAAATATTAAAAATAATAT
Organism: Panorpa germanica; assembly: GCA_963678705.1. Lineage (NCBI taxonomy): Eukaryota > Metazoa > Arthropoda > Insecta > Mecoptera > Panorpidae > Panorpa > Panorpa germanica. Next base: position 8,015 of record CAVMBN010000150.1, read on the forward strand.
TAAAATAAAATATATATTAAGCAAAGTAATACAATAATTAAATAATAATTATCAAAAAAGGAATATAAATCGCTTATATAGGCCTAATGAAAATTAAAAATATTAATAGTAATATTAAAAATAATATTAAAATAAAATATTAATTACATTACGTAATAAATACTATAATGTAAAAAAATAAAATACTTGCAAATTAACTAAATAATTATAATAATTTTTTAAAATAAAATGTTTACAAAATAACTTTTCTTAAATAAAAGTTACACTATAAATTAAAATGGAGACATTCCATACTTATCTTAATTATGTAAAGGAATATAATGGAAACAATTCGCTGACGAATTTTATATAAGATTGCGAAGTGATCATAGATAATTTTGCCATATTCCCCGGTAAAAATGAAGATAAAAAAAAAGCTTTTAGGAATAACGGTCTATTGCTCTCAGCTATAAAAAGCAAGATTATTGGAGATGCAGCAAGTTTAATAAAGAATAAACATATTAATACATGAGAGAAATTAAAAATTATTTTAATAAATAGTTATACTAAAAACCGCAGCCATATCCCGCATACAACAACACTTAAACGAAAGCCTAATGAGAAAGTTATTACTTATTACTTTAGATGTTTAGAATCAGTTAACAACTTAAATGTTTTGAACACACTTCACAATAAAACAACTTTAAATATGAGATCACTGGCAAAACATCGCGATTCCCGGATGGTGAGAAATTTCATAGAGGAGCTAAACGATCCCCTTGGATGTAAATTAAAACGCCAAAATCCTAACACAATGGATGAACTTCTAGAATTAATAATAGAAGATATGACGAACCGCGAAATCCATACTAACGAGGAATATAACAACCCTCACCAACAACAACAAGTAAAGAACACAAAAGATTTTCAAACAGAGCCGTCAACACAAAAACCGTGTGAAACAATAATCGAACAAACCATTGAGAATAAAGAAATAAACAATGTACGGACGGAACTACAAGAAGTAATCATAAACGACGAGAGTACAAAAATCAAAGTACAAAATCAAAATTTAGAAGAAAAACGGGACACAGAAACAAATGAAAATAAAAACGATATCAAATTACATAAAGAAATGGCGATCAATGTGCCCACAAATATTAAAATACAAAGCCAGAATAATTCAGAAGAAGTTCTGAATACAGATGAAAAGGAAAACGAACTTGAAGAGTTTACCAAAACAGAAGTAAAGAAAAAGACAATTGTTGAAGTAAAAATTAAGCAAGGAAAAATAAGCGTCAAACAAAACACAGAAGATCAAAACATGCAAGATTTCAAAGTAGAAAATCAGCAAAATATGAAACAAGAATCAGAGAATCAAAACTCACAACATTTCGAAATGAAAAATCAACAAAATGTTAAGCAACAATCAAAAAATCCAAACTTTCTAGATTTTAAAGTACAAAATCCACAAAAAATCGGACAAGTAGCAGAAAAGCAAACTATAGAAGAACTTGAAATAGTGAAGCAACTAAACATTAACCAAGAAAAACCTGAAAAACAAAATATGCAATATTCTGAAGTAAAAAAATTACACAATATAAAGCAAGGAATAACAGGAAATAATAGAAATCAAAATTTTAAAATAAAAGAAAAAATTGAAAAGAAAAAAAGAAACAAAGCTAAATGCATACCAGAAAAACAAGAAGATTCAGAAAACGAGGCACACACTTTGTGGATAAATGATCACAGAAAAGAAATAATTCGTGGACAGAAGATTAGAAATTCGGCACAACTAAAGCAACTATATGGGATTAAACGAAATAAAAATATTATCTGGATTAATAAATATATGATGAAATATCATGACGAATGAAAATAATAAAACATATATTGACTTAACTTGACAAAAAGGCTTCAATACTTTCCGAAAAATTAAAATTTCTACCCGAACCTTAACAATTCAAATACGCAACCGCAAGCAACCAATCCAACCTGACTATATAATATATTTAACCCCGAAATTTAAAAACTAAAAATAATAAAACCCTAAAACTGATAACCACCTTGATAATAAAAATTGTATGAACTATTAAAATAATTATACAGAACAACCATTTAATTAAATTACTACAAATATTACAATGCCCAATACATTTACAAAATAGAACAGACAAAAAAATTATGAAACGAATTGAGAATCGGAAACAACCACCTTAATGCAGAAAATCGCAAGAACACTGGTTATCACCAGCAGTAAAAACCTAAAAACATACAAATTAAGCGACATCAAATAATAATAAAATAACTATTTCGACACAAACACCAACGCAGTTAAAATTATTAAAATTAATGAAAAGACCAAATTATTTAAATTAAAATAAAGAAACATGACCTATTAATATCTACATAAACAAAAACTACATTTAAAAATAAAACTCATTAAACGCATTGTAATGATAACACGTATTAAATGTAAAATAATTTAAAAGATAAACACCATCGGCAAATATAAAAATGAGCATAAAATAAAAAATGATATAAATATCAGACATCAAGAAACAAACGCAACGCACAAGGTAATTTACGAAAGATATACTCGTGTAATCTAATAAAATACGTGGAAACTCTCATTATCAATTACGACACATGCAAGCAATGCAAATACTATGATTTGAACGTCGCTAAATAACAGAAAAACAACTGTGAGATCATAATATAAGCGCATTCCACAAAACCAGAGTGCACCGTATCATAAAACATAAACATGACCCTGCCAAGTCACTCATGAGATGTGTTATTATAAGATGTAATGAAACCCCATACTCCAGTACAAAAGATAATGCTACATTAACAAACTAAGTCAGCATTTCTAATTTAGCTACTATGATAACACATGGACTAACACATTGAAAAACACAAAAATAAAATAGCAATGTTATGTGCATAAATTTAAAGAAATGAATGCAAATCGAAAAAAACATGTCATTAATAAGAGAAATGCTACTGTTAAAGACCCAAACGTAAAACAAGGAGATATCGTATACCTCAACGCTAAATCAAAACAGGGTAAAAGCCGAATAATGAACACAGGACTCTTTAATGTACTAGAAGTATCCGATACTTATATAGCTAAAATAGAAGATCTAAAAAATAAAAAATTAAGAAAAACACATGTAGATAACATAGGAAAAACCAAAATGAAAAACCCAACTCCAAACGAGTTTATTGAGAAAGAAATTAACGTCCTATTCGTACGCAATACACTACCTGTCGATAAATCTAAGACAGATTATATTCTACACCAAGTTCACGACAAATTCAACCCCAGAGACGAAAAACAAAGATACTACAACGGATTCGCAAAGTTATTAGCAAAAAAAAACACACTCAATTTCGAATACATATTAAATAAAGCTAAAAGAACTAATAACCTCGTAGAGGACCTATACAAACTCACGCGGGGCAGAACATTTATACACACAATAAATCTTGTCTGCAATCAACAAAACTGCCTCGACAAAACTTGCCAAATTTCAAAAAAAAAAAATTTGAAAATTCACCAACTAAATTAATAATACGAATGCCCCCTATAGCACAAGGACTTTTTAATAGAACAAAAGAAGAGGTCCTATAAGTATTTAAACGACACGGGTCTACAAAGCACAAATACATCATGCACTCAAATCTCGAAATACAAATGAATTATTTATTTATTAATTAATTATAAATAAATATATTAAAATACAATCAAATACTAAGAAATCCTGATTGTTGCAGGATCATCACCGCAATCAACACCAGCGATATTAATGAATGCCGAATTATTAAAATCACTGATAACCCAGGATTATATCCTGTGCAACTAAGAACAGCAAAAAACATCAAGGAATATTGGACTTTAGTCAAGAAAATAGATTTGGACCGCTTAATAAAATATTATAACCACGTACACCTGACTAGAGAAGATATTAAAATGAAATTAGAAAAAAAAAAATATACAACCTATGGGCACAGCACTGCTGTAATGGACATCCTGGATATGGAAATAAGTAGAAAATTTAAACAAATTCTTTCAACTCGAAGAGAAAAAACAGGCTTCATAGATGGCTTAGGTACTGTTTGGTAAGCAATCGGTGGAAACCAAGACGCTAACAACGGCGAGCGTATAAATTTAGCCCTGGAGACACTTGATTATAAACAAGAAACTCTAAATAAAGCTATATCTAAACAAATAAAATTAACAAACGATATACTCGATCAATTTAAATCGGCCCTACACACCATTGACTCTATTCAAGAAGAACTAGATAAACGTACCAACTTCCTAATGAACGACGATCGATAAACTCCAACACCAAGTATTTACCATCTTTATAACAGAATCAATCGGACTTGTCAGTCAATCAATGCAATTACTTTTGCACCTACTAAGAACCATTGAAACTGACATAACATTCGCTAAACTGAACACGCTTAGTGGTCCAATCCTGGAACCTGATCACCTATTAGCAGAATAACAAGCAATAAAGGAACATGTTGATACAACCAAACATATCAAACTGCCTTACGATATTACATCAGAGAACATTCAACAATATGAAACTATTAGCAAAGTCAAATCATACACCAATAAAAACCTAATCGTTTTTGTAATAAATATACCACTAGTAAACCCTAATATATTTACGTATTATAAACTGTATCCAATCACCATACCTTATAACATTAAATTCCAAATGATTATTCCTTAACATGTAGATTTTAATGCACCCTGCAAAGAAATATATAACAATCCATTCCTATGCAAGCTTAGCGAACCACTCAACATCGAGGAAACCACCTGTGAGATAGAACTAATTTAAAACCAGCCAACCAGCAAATGTCAACCCTTAGTGATTTCTCTAACCGGCATCAAGATCCAGAACATCGAATTCAACACCTGGATGTTAATCACAAATGACGAAACCAGTGGCACCTTAATATGCAGCAGCAAACGTGACATACGTCTACAAGGAACATATATAATACACCTTGCACGAGATTGTCAATTTTCTGTTTCAGATAATACTCTTCAATACATAGATATAGAAGAGAAAGTCGAAGCTTGGAACACCATTTCCTTGCCAAAAATACCAGAGATCCAAAACAAACACCTTAACATCTCTACCGTGACCAACCTAAAACACCTGGACCTGGGCAACGTAGACAAGCTACAGACCACCCTAGCCCTACTACCTGAAGACTTCGATAACAGAAGAATTTCAGACTATGTTCACATAATTAATTATACATTATTACCTATATTATTCATAATAATTACTATTGTAGTATATAAGTTAATCAAATATTTTAGAAAATAAAAAATAATAAAAAATGAAAATGCTCAATAAATAAATAGCAAAAATATTGAAGAGTTGCAAAAACCTTTTGCTACATTTGAAGCATAAGATTTTATCTTAGAGGGGAGGTGTTATAACTCACATTCCATACGACACAAACTAACAATGTCTCTTCAGTATCTATGCTGACCATGCACTTTAGAGATAATAAAATAGTATATAAGTAATATGTTAATCTTAATCTAGTTAGTTCAAGTTCATGTATAATCTGCATCGCGCAGATAGTAATTGGCTGGCTCACCATTTGAGACTAGGCATAAGCTGTATCGCACAGTGATTATTAGTCCAAATAAATATTATTTAAGTAAAACTAAAATGAATTGTTTTTTTATTAAAGTTTAAATTACTCAAACTTTAATTATATGTAATGCAGATATTTTTATAAGCTGTTACAATTGCAATTGTATACCAGATTTATTGCAACGATGCGCGGACTTGGCGCTAGACCAAGTCAGTACGTCACTAAATGGCTGTTACATTGTGTATCACTGTATTATAAAACCATTGATTTTATACATTAATAAAATACGTTTTTAATTGTAATAATAATTTTTTTAGCGTAAACAATATTTTATATTATATTATTTATTAAACCCTATGTTATTAGTTTCACAGACTTTATATACGTGAATTTTTACTGATAAAATATAAAAATACATCTTGGAATTCTTACAGAATGTTTGTAAACATTTACAATTTAAAAATTTGCTAAAATCAAATTTTAATTAGAATTGACTTAACGTCTGCAAGACACACTTTGGGAATCATTTCTAAACCACGTTGTTCAATTTTAGCTTTATAAAGCTCCTCCTCATGTAGTCTGGTACAGCTCTTACCACGAGATACAACGTATTTCTTTTGTAGAATAATCAATTTTTGGTAATTTATGAACGCGTGATAAATACAGTTAAATATCTTTCTGTGCATTGTTACACTGTTGTGTGCATTGCAAAATAAAAGTGGTGTTCCTAAAAATGTAGAAAAAATGCACCTTATTTGTAAACTGTTTTTATTGTGAGAAATAAAATAATTGAAAGAAATTACGTATCTAGGCTTCAACATTCTCTCCCCTCGCAATAGGATTGTCCCTAACTTTTTAGCTCATACTCTCACTGCACTGACCAAACCACGAGGTTATTAGATGACTTTATATATAAATATTATTTATTATAAAATATTATTAGAAATTATTATTAAATATAAATTTTGCAAAAAAGGAATTTGTATAAAATGCTGTTGTATAAAACAGATAGCAACATATCCGTTTAATAATTAAAAAATGAAAATGATTTTTTTATTAGTTAATATCTCCTAATACACAGGGTGCTTAGTAGCAAGGTGCACAGCCTTAAGGGGATGATAGTTGTCACAATTTAGATCATTTTGAGCCATACTTGTCTTAGGCGAAGCCTGACTATTTATTTTTTACTGCTATTTTAATCTTATTTTTATAAAAAACTTAATTTCTGACAGTTAAATACCAACAGTGACCAAATTTAAATTTGTATGCTTATTTCTTTGTTTTTTGGCGTTTGTTACATGTTATTGTTTGGACATGCTATTTATGACCTGTTATCGAATTATATATTTATTAATTTATTGTGTGTGTCTTTAGACTTAACAATTATTTAATAATAAATCTTTTAATTGAATCTCGTTATCAATCTAAACTTAAAAGTATTCTAACAATTTTCATAATTTAAAAAGCACTAACAGATTCTTACACTCTTGTTCTTATATCATATTGTTCTATACATTATATTCTTTATCTACGTTTCTTATGTTTCCTTGTTTTTTGGCTCTACCTCTGTCAACATCATCAAGTTCTTTGCCACTCACCCCACTGCTACTTTTCGTTTTTCTATACTTGCTTTCTTCTTCTCTCAACTTCCTCTTTACCTCATATCTTTGTTGCATCCTTTTATTACCTTCTAATTATATGGATTATTATATTCTTTGGACCTACCACACTATACGACCATCCTAATAGTACAAAAAAAATCTGCTACGGTAAATAAACGAAGCTTTTATGAAAAATTGTGTATTCTTAATGTATAAAACAATATTAATTTATTATGAGAATTATTGTGCGAGAGACATTTAATGGTTTTAAAAATATCTTCAGTACATGTTCTATCCCATAAATGCGTTGGAAATGTTAAAAACAAAGTGACAGAACAAGATGATGTTGTGTTGTGACCCAACACTAAAACCCAATAATAATAACATATACTCGTATTTTATTAGTCAACTGTGAAAACCTAATATAAATAAGATAAAGAGGAACAACATGTCTATATTTGTATCTTTTTTGTTGTCCGTAAATTAAAAGTTTTTTTAATTTTACAAAATTGTGATATACAAGTTTAGTATAGCAACTATTCTTATAATTTAAAAATAAATTTTTTTATAGTATTAGTTTAACATCATTATTAAAAAGAATAGTTAAGTCAAATAAGAAACATCTAACTGAAAACAAAAATTTCTACTAATGAATAAGTTTTGTTTTTTAAAATATTATTTTTTGGGAAAATTTAATGTTTTTAGAACAATTTTTAAGCATAAAGCACCGCCGAGTTCTTCAAATTTAGACTAATTTTAATTTTTTTTTAATTTACTTCAATTTCTGACATTTACATTCCTCTATCAATATCTGTATTGAATTCTAATATCTTATATTTCATTTACATTAGCAACTTTGGTGCAACGAAGTAGATATTAATCATTTATTTTAAAAATTTTGTGAACAAATATATAACAAATAGAACTAGCTTCATAATAGAATAATAGTACATAAATGTAAATGTATACGTGCAAAAAGGTTTACCACAACTTTTGTTCAAATAATATTCAATTAGCACTGGTTTTCAGGGTTGCAAATTTGCTTATGTAAATTAAGTATGAACTATAATTTCCGTTTAAAAGTAGAGTTACCCCTGTCGCAAAGTAAAGTCTTTTTAGTATGTGTGATTTGAATCTAAGTAAATAAATTGTAATTTTATTTCAAATTTCAATTTAATTTTCGAATTAAAATAATTAACTCGTTTAATAATAAAATAATTTTTCATTTAACTAACTAGAAATTTTTTAATCAAGTTACCGATCGTCTTTAGACAGCAGATGTCAATAAGTACATTTTATTCACAAATTATTAAAAATTCTTTTCAGTGCCTAGTGATTTAAATAAAGTGAAATTAAGCTTTGTAATACCTAGTTCAATTATTAAAGCACGTTGTCAACTAAATTTTATTCATTTTAAATTATAATAACAAGATAAATAATCTGCAAAAGGTTAACCTTCAACAACAAAATTCCGGTCTGATTGCGCTTACGAGTTTTGTAACAGACATGCCAAACCAATGTTAGTTGATTTCATTTATTATACTATACTATACATAAGAAATGGTCATCGTCTTTAAATCTGTTATAATATATTTAAGGCTTATATTCATTTCTATCTTATTTATTATTCATGTTGAAAAAACGTTTGACATAATATTTTCATTTTTATTTACTACATTTAAAATATATTTTGGTTATACATTTCCTTAAATATAAGGGCGTTTTGTTTATATATAAATGTTGCACTCATTATCTTTTTTCGTGTTGTTATACAGCATTTGTATTTTTAAGGGCTACTGTTAATAATAAGAAGAATTCTGATTAAACATGGTGTCGACCTGGTGTCATGGTGTGACTTAAGATAAAGTATGGCTCATGTAACATGATTTTAAAGGAAAGACAATTTATACCTACAATTACAAATAAATTATTATTTTATTTTATTATTATATTTTAAATAATAAATATAGTATGGCTCATGTAACATGATTTTAAAGGAAAAACAATTTATACCTACAATTACATATAAATTATTGTTTTATTTTATTATTATATTTTAAATAATATATGAAAATAATATATAAAAAAAATATATATTTCTATTTTTCAACAAATTTTGTTGACATTGACATTGAATAGACTAGCCCATTGACATAGCTGTGGAGTGTACTAGACCTCGTGTTTATTTTTGCATGTGGTCGTTTTGCAAGTCAATTAACTTGCAGGATATCCACTAAGTCTTCTTGACAATAATTTCTTGCTTTTTGTTTAGTAGTTTAAAGAAAAATGAAAATAGTTGTAAATAATAGTGTACTACTTTGCAGAACGAGTTTTCTTTTTCCAATTATAAATATTAAAACAAATTTATCTAAAATCCTAATTCCTTTAGCCCTACGTTGTTTTAACAAAGTTGAAATTTTGAGAATAATTACAGTGTAATATGTGCATGTTTAAGAATGTATTTACAGACGTTTACTATTATCAGACCCCTCTATGTCGCCCTAACTCTTTGCATACAATTTTAACTTTTTGAAAAAAATATGTCTTATACTTTACAAAAAAGATGGTTTTCTAGATAAGCTCTGTCGCCACCATTTTGTGGCAAACTGGTTACTTTAAAACAAAATATAACTTTTCCATATGTGCATAATAAAGGTAGAATTTTAAAAAATAGTATATGTAAGGCTTTTATAAGAGTCGCTCTAGTCTGCACGTTAAAAGTACAAATATATTTGAAAAATGTTAACTTATGAATGACAATATATAAATGTTGGGTATAGCCCAAATTAAAAAAATATCGCAAAGGTTATTAAATAAGAATAAAAAGCAAATTTACCGCATCAAGCAAGAGCCCAAGCTAGACCACAACTTCTTTCAGGGTTAAATTTTAAATTAGGAAATTGATAAAGTGTTTAGTAATTTTTTAACAAATAAAACTCTAATTTTAAAATTTCGCTTTATAAATTTTTTATAATATTATTGACTTAATTTTTATAATAATTTTACAGATTATTTTATAGAAATTATATTTGATATTGTCAGTTTGTGATAAATATTATTGTAATAGTAGTTGGAATTATAAAGCGAACCCTGTAACTTATTATATTCGTTTTTTTAAATATATCTCTGTTTTTCTTATTATTTATCATATTTTTAATTTAGATTTTTAGATCTGAACATGTAATTGTTGTTCTTGTGATATGCGTCCTTATTAAATTGCTTCTTTAGCATAATTATCAACTTGTTTATTTCGTGTGATACTGGTGTAAGAGGGAATCCATAAAAATTACATGTAGCTGATGTACCAATTACAGATCGAATAGTTCATGTTACTGATGCAGAAATAACAGAAGTGAAAAAAGTTATTGCATGTAATTACTTATTTAGTTAGCTAGTGCAGTGTTAGAAAACTTAAATGTGGTCAGTGTAAATAAAAAATAACAATAGACAAGATAAATAATTTAAGAGTTAATTATAGTTTAATTAAAAGTATCGGTCGTGGTGAACTTCTTAGCGCAGTATCAGATATTGTAAATTTAACAATGTATAATTGTATAATAGCCAACAAGATGTATGATTTAAAAGATGTTTCCGTTGCGAAACCAAGGACAGTATGTTCATATTAGTATGTATTAAACAATAAAAGTATTGGAAATAAGAGAAATGCTCTTAAATGATAAGTTAGATAGATCCCTTAGTTATTATAATACATGTAAAATGCTGATGTGGATAATATAGGTCAATATAATGGTAAATAATTTGTGTGTCCATACTAATGATAAACCATCTAGAAAAAGAAAATGTACTTTAGTAACTATAGTATAATTAATATATTTCAATCCATTCATTTTCTCGAAATTACGTTTGTTTTGATTCAATATGATCAACCGTATTTGTGAAAAGTATTTGTGTACATCTCTGTCTATGTATATATTTAATATAACACGTCATAAAGTTTGGTATAGGATTATCATAAAGGATTGTGTTAAAAAAGGTATTGTTGTTATAATGTCGATACGAACAGTCATATTGTAAATTTAATAGCTATTCTAATAATAAGAAATTCTTAAAATGCATTTAAGGACAATGAGTTGAAAACTTGTTTAAATAGCGGACAAGTTAGTTCCATCATCCTATTCGATTGTAAGCAGAGGCGGCTTTAGGGGGTGGCAAGTAGGGCAATCGCCTAAGGCCTTAGCCATATAGGGGCCTTGAAACAAGTAGAAAAATTCAAAACTATACATGTATTTAAATTTTTCTATTTAGAAATCACTTGATTCGCTGTGTATACCTTTTAAGGAACTCATGTACCTTAGTTTTTCATCATTATAATTTCCTCCGCAGACGTTACAAAAAAAAAATTCTTGCGGTATCTAATAATTCAGCACTGGATTATTTGAAGTCAAAAAACCAAACTGATTTCGTTAGTTGATAAGTTCCTACAGGTAACGCTGTCGAGTTTTTTCTTTGATTAATTTCTCAATATTTTACAGCACTTAGAAATAAATATACCGATTTTTCATTGAAAAAATAAGAAACTTTGTTGTTTTAAAATACGTTACAATTTAAAAACTCGACAGCGTTACCTCGGCATTTATGTAAAGAAAAAGTGTGCAAAATGTCAAAAGGATAGGTGCAGTAGATTTTGAGCTAGAGAGGACACCGACTGAAAAAGCTACGTGTGTAAAAAAGGCAAAAACAGGAATAGACTTAATATGTTGTACATTAATATAAATAAATTTAAAATAAATTATTAAGTTCTAGAACACTTTGTAGGCGTCGTTTAGAATATTTGTTTGATTGTTTCTTGTCGATTAAAACACGAAAAAACCAAGTGTTTATGTAAATCTGATGTTGGTAATTTACATTTAGAAGTGGACTGTATTTTTATTAAAAATTCACAGAGAAACACACTATTTAATAATTAAATGCATTTATTTAAAATAAGCAAAAAAGGCACGTGTACAAAATAACAATAAATATACGTGTTGCTAATTTACTCTAAAAAGGTAGAGAGCAACCTGTTTCGTCGAAGGCCGATGAAGTAAAGGGATAATGTAATAGCGACTATGATGCATAACGTCCCTTACGTGTCAGTAGACAACAAGTGTCGTTGTCCACGTTGTATATTACGCAATGCATTACGTTTGCCTTTGTAACGTTTATACCTACGGACATAGTTCCTTAAGTTAGACAACGATGTGGTGGTTGGTTATTATTTAATATTTAAACATTAAAATTAAAGAAATTCTCAAACATATATATAAATATCTATGAGCTTTTATGAGTTTTCCATGTTAAATTGGAACATAATGAACATTATGAAAATAGGACTAGCGCTTCGTCTCATCGCAAAGCGACGTGTATATAATATTTATAAATAAATTAAAGTTATTTGCTAAATTGAAAATAGTGCAAAATATTATTTCTGAGTAATTTTTGCTAAAATATATCATTTTTTTAATTTTTGTTTTCTTATTTTGTTATATTTTTTTCATTTACAGTAATAAAACACTGTATTGACTAGTTTTTAATGCTTCCGCCCCTATACACCAACCATCACCTCTTCGCTCCATGCTCTTTATCGTTCTCTACATACTAAAATTCATCCTTAGAAATACATTATTTTTTAATAATTATTCGATAAGATAAATGCTTGATAAAATTAATTTTTAGTCATTTTAAGGTAAACCTACTAATTAAATCAATTCAATTATGTTTTTAAGAAAGCCTATTGGTTCGCTCCTAATAATCTTATCTGCAGCCCTTATCCTTCCCGTTATTGCACTTACGATTTAATCCCAATGCACCACTGCCCACACTTCTAGCATCAAAGCACATATTCTGCAACACGGTTACCTCCCAGAGACATAATAATCTTTCGCCACTACTTCTAACACCACCGTTACTTAGTACTGAACCCTAGCGCCACCCTCTCCCTTAATTAGGCACTAAAAATTTTAAATTACAGCAAATTATTTACATAATTGCACTGTAATCTTACGTTCTAATTTTCGTATTTATATTTACTATATATTATTAGTCTCCCCATTAATCATCGCTTCTGAAATAAAATTGTAAAATTTTAGGCATAGCAATCTATTTTTCTTGTAACAATTCTCTCTACCTTTATTAGCTTTATCTACCACTACTTTAATAAATAAAAGAAATTTCGAAATTAGGCTCTTTTAAAAAGCCTTTCCTGCCCCCACTTCCCCAATTTCACGACGCTACTAAGGTTAAATTTATTTTCGCAAATATGCATATGCATAGTTTCTATTTTTTTTAATTTGATATTTCGGGCTGTTAACTATTTTCCCCCATACCTCTTACTACTGTTTCATTTCGCAGCACAACAAACGCACCAAAAATTAATCCAATTCTACTACTGAATGTAATTTAACTATCTAACTTGTAAAGAACCATTTTGTTTCTATTTAATATTCTGCATGCAAAATATCACCGTTGTACCTCTATATTGTTCTTATACTCGGTTTAATACCCCCCACTCAAATGTTACACTTAAGAAAATCCAGTACTTTTTATATTTTTGTTATTTATATGTCAATCTATATCTTCATACCAAGTTTTACCTTTGTATTTATATTTTAACATTGATGCCCCCCACATACATTCGCTACTAAACAAATTTGTCAAATCTCACCACTTAGATCTATTTTGTATGTATCTAAGAACATATATTTTATATTATAGCCTTTGATCACTATATATTAAACATTTCTGGTTTATAGCCCATGGTACCCGCCACTACATGTAATTTGTGGTTTTTTATGGTTTGTCTTAAATTTCAACGTTCTAGCTTTGTTGCGACATTGTCTCCAAAAATTAGCGCCGCTACTGAATAAAAATTTTAGTGTTATAATTATTGGCAAATATGGACAATTAGTGTCTTAATACAGGTCCCAAGTTTTAATCTTTCTGGCCTTTACTCTCTCAGTTCCCGCCGTCACTTTAAATTTGGAGTTTTTAATATTCATTCTTTAATAACAGTCTACAGCGAGCCTACATACTTAATTTCAACGTAAGAACTCTATTCTAACATTACCCCTAAAAATTCGATCCGCTACTGAATAAAATATGTGGTTTTCCAATCTATACATATCGCAAGATAAAATTGTCTTTATTCAATATTTCTAGGTTTTACGATCTCAACTCCCGCTGCCACAGAAAATTTAGGGTTTCCTATTTTTTTTTATAAGTTACTGTCTATAGAGAGCTTACCTGCCAAATTTAAATATTCTAACTCTATTCTTAGATTACCACAGAAATTCGCATCGCTAATAATTTGTTAATATGGTGTTCTAATTATTAGCGATAATGCACAATTAGTGAACCTATACTTGTTCCAAATTAACATTTTCTTTATTAAATAATATTAGATTTAAGGGTTTTAACTCCCACCGCAACTGGAAATTGGAAATTTTCAATTTTTTTCCCTTAATTAGGATTACTGCACTATTATGAGGTCCCAAAAGTCTGTACCAACTTTCAGCTCTATGCAAAATATAGTAAATTGAAATGTTTATTTTGACCCGGCTGATATACATAAATTTAAATTTCTAACACAATTCTTACTCTTAGCAAAAACAAAAAATCGAAAAAAAAAATCCTAAATAAAGTCCAAAAAAAGGTAGGATTGTGTAACACATTTAAATCTTAAAACTAAGATGCCACCTGCATGCAACTTTTGTACTAAGATGTACTATTTTATTTTAAAAGATTATAAACAATTACGATATATAGTTTACAACTTATCGACAGGAATATTGATGTTTAAAAGAATTGACTTGGTCTCATTGATAAAGTCAATCAGGGTTTTCAGACTTTCCCTGCTATCATATTTCTCAGGCATATTACAGTTTTCTCTGTGCGAGAAGTACCTGCAGCATCGAACAGTAATATGCTTTGCCGTTAGCGGACTGTTACATTGCCTTTATAAATAAAGAAACCAAATGATTATTTTAATTGTTAAAATCTCCTTAAATTTAACGAGTTCTTAAGCAATAATTGTACATTTAATATTATTATAATATACTTGTTTCAAAATACTAGTTCCAAAAATACAAAAATTTGAACTTATCTGACATCAGAGCTAATTGGCACACTACAGTTATTTTGAAAATGTTTAACATTTTAGTTTTGCAATTGATTTCGTTTTAGAACTACACTTGTTCACTGTTTTGCATCTACTTTTAATTGTCGTTAGTCTAGTTGGTTTAGGTTTCTTATGGTTGAATTGACAAATGATAAATCAGTTCAAACTGCTAAATATTCGCGTAAACAAGGTCAAAGTGATTAGAACAGAATGTGTGTTAGCATGGTATTCCCAATACATTTTATTTATTAGATTTTCCCATTTCTTATTTCCTTGGTTTTCCCTGTTCACATGAAATGGACGGTCAATTTGTTGTCAACGCCACGGCTACATTTATTACACGAGCTCCTATTTCTATCATGAATACTAGAGTCTAATGACAAGGCTCAAAGTAATTAATATTGTTTTAACACATTGTTCAGTATACTGTTAAAAATATTTTTAATTTAAATACAAATTTAATAGACAAATGCGTTTTAAAATTACAAACTGAATATTAATTTTTTTAAGATACATTTTGTTTTAAAACTTATAAAGTTCTATGAGAGTGTAGTTATAGTTTAAAGTGTCACAAAAGTTACTATAGTTTTCAGCCCACTACCATGTTCTATTCTTACTTGTTAAAACCAGTTCTGTGTGTTTCAAGGTGTTTCTAACATAAGTAAATATATCTATTACGTACAAATGTTACCTTAATTATAACGTTTATTACAACTTTATGACAATTTTAATTGTAGAAGCACAAAACAAATAAGAGAACCTTTTTAAAAATTAAAGTCTTATAAAATAATATATTAGGATCTTTTCAGGATAATTGTTAGTAATATCCTGATCATTCAAGACGAAGAAAAGGAGTAAATCTCGGAATGAGAGGTAATACGGTAAAACCTTTGTTAAATCTTTGTTTTGTTATTGCGTAGGTCCTCTTAAATAACCCCATATCGTGATCGGCTTTCAAGTTTTTCAAAGGTCTAAGGTACAAAAAGTCGATTCTTATTTTGGTCAGAACATATTTTAATTACTTTTATGGCAAATGAAAGCTAAATAAATTACGCAAAATTAAGGAACAACAATTTTTTAAAAATAATTGTTTATAAGTTAAAAGTGGTTTAAGTTGCAACTAAAAGTTATCTATTTATTAAACTCTTTTATTGAACCAAATTTCACATTTCTATCAGAAAATGCAAGTTAAAGGATACTTTCTGGAAACCGTCATGTCATAAGTCGCGACATTGAAAATAAATAATTTATTTGATAAAATGCATTTTAATAATTTATATATTTGGTGTTTCACTTATTTAACACAAAATACTATTTATTAATATTGTTATTAATAATTACAATATTATTTTATTTTGGTTTGTTTAGTTTTGCATTTGATTCATTTATTATTTAAATTATTACGTTAAAACTTTACAACCTATTTTGTT
The DNA here is from genome assembly GCA_963678705.1 of Panorpa germanica. NCBI lineage: Eukaryota > Metazoa > Arthropoda > Insecta > Mecoptera > Panorpidae > Panorpa > Panorpa germanica. Next base: position 24,784 of record CAVMBN010000150.1, read on the forward strand.
ATCCTAGCTCTAATATAGTTATATTTCAGAAAAACCAAAGAATTTTTGAGGGTTTCATTTACCAATGACAATCTTAGTTTATTGCAAACACTTACAGACACCAAGAATGTTCGTTCGTTATTTGTCTAAGTTGATTCTACTCTAAGTTCAAATTTCGTTTTTTTTTTGTGTTTCACAAAAGACCAAACTCCTGTTTTAATTTTCATTTATTCATCAGCCTCTACCACAACCCTCACAACATGGTTTTCTGCATTTTTAAAAACTAAAATTAATTCTTTCTGTATTGCTAATTTTTTTTTATCGTCATCGATTAAAAACGATTTCTTCAAGTTGTCCGTAGAACAGACTGTCAAGTCCAAGAAAAATGTACTCGTTAGTTATGTAGCAAAACTTAAGGTTTGTTTTTAAGGAACAAAATTGAGCTCTTTAAACAACTTAAATAAATTCATCAAGTTTGAATGCGTTCTATCATTAAGCCGTTTCTCACTGTTTTGCAGCAATTCACTCGTTATTTGACTTATTGAATCCGCCATCTTTTTCTTTATACAATTGAATGCGATGTCTGCTGAATAAAGTGTTGTGTCATTACGACTTACGACTTCACCTGCCAGTTTGATAGGTACAATTTCATTCACTATGTTCAAAATCACTTCAGCACTTCGAAAACTATCAACTCCAGCATCTGTAAACAGTTTAACTCTAACAAAGCTACTTTTATGAATTTCTAATGTTTTACGAAAACACTAATTATATTCGCTAAATAACTTTAACGTGCTTTGCAAGCTAAAATTATTTCTTTGTGATCTAGCGCTGCTATAATTTTGTTTTGTAACCGAATCCGGATTTGGTCGGGTACAGAAACTTTAATAACCGACACAAATCAATCATTATCAAATCACATTTAGCGAACTTACATCTGTGGCAATAAGAATAACATCAAAAACCAGGTTCAATACTTCTACTACAGACGATTTCGCTTTGGAAGTCTATAATGATTGCATCACAGCTGGTTGAGAATGTATCCGATCAGCATACTAACCTGAACCATTCATACCTTATAATAAATACCAATTCATTTACAACTTACAGCGGCGGTTAAAAGAAGTATTCAATACTTCATTGACATATTTACGGTTTAAAGAGTTACGATAATATTTTTTTAATAAAATATCAAGACCTTTGAAAATACCCTAAAAAGTTTTCGGGTAATACAAAATGAAAAATAAAACATTTAATAATTTTATAGGGATGGATTCATCGATTGATTTAGAAAGAAATAAAGCACGATTTGATATATATGATCAAATAAATTCATTATATGCAAAATTCAAATAACCTAGTTTGATCTTAAACTGCTGTTAAAAAATTAGCAATAATAAAAATTTGAAAATTAACGAAAATATGCATAATAATAAAATTATAATAATAATAAATTCCTAAAGTGTTTTAAAAAAATAAAAATTCCTATGGTCACAAATGAAATAATGATATTTTGAAATGTAAAATTAAGGAGCTGTATTTTAATTTAATTATTAAAATCAATATTATCAAATTAATGTAAGTACTAAGACATTGTGGAATACGAGGAAACTAAATTGTCGATAAATCGCTAAAGCAATCTATGAATTCTGAAATTGAGATAAAAGTGAAATACATTTGTGTTGGATTTAAATTTAGCGCCCTCTAGTACTTCTCATTTCTAATTCTTACTATCTGTAATTCTGTACTCTGTGATATCACAATGCAAGTGTACTTTTTGTTAATAAAATATACCTGATAAATATAAAATAATAGTTTATTTCTGCTAAATATAATAGGTTATGGGACCAGTTAAGCCCAGAGACGTTTAGTGAGTGTTTTCCGAAAAGTACACAGTGAAAAAATACTTTTAGTGTTAAACATTATCCTTAAAAAACTTCTTTGTGTTTAAAAGTGTTCTCAACGAATAAAAATGGCATCGAACAATTCACTGGCATTTATCGAGAAGTTAACTGGCCGTGAAAACTATTCGACTTGGCAATTCGCAGTGAAAACATACCTACAACACGAAGAACTATGATATTGCATTGAGGTTAACCCGACGTCACCCGTAGATTCAAAACGTGATACAAAAGCAAAAACAAAGATAATTTTTCTGGTTTATCCAATCAATTACGTTCATATCCAAGAGGAAAACACGGCCAAAGGAGTTTGGGACAAATTGGCCGCAGCGTTCGACGACTCCGGACTTACACGCCGAGTTGGTCTGCTGCGTGATTTATGTAACACATCGCTCAGTGGATGTCAAAATATAGAAGAGTATGTGAGCAAAATTATGTCAACAGCTCACAAGCTGCGCAACATTGGCTGTAAAGTGGACGACGAGTGGCTCGGGACGTTGCTGCTCTCCGGTCTGCCCGAATCATATCAATTAATAATTATTGCGATCGAAAGCTCTGGCACAAAAATTACTGCAGACAGTGTTAAAGCTAAACTATTGCAAGATGTTAGAAATTCAGACAACAACACAACGGCTTTTGCTGTTAACAAGAAGTTTCATAACAACTCTGTAAACAAGAAGTTCTCCAAGGGTCCGAGATGTTATTCCTGCAAACAATATGGACATAAACGCTCTGAATGCAACAAACACAAACCCAAAAGCAACACAACGTGGTCGAGAGCAACGATGCTTGACTTTGACTACTGCGTTCTCGGGTTCGATCACCAGGCCAGAGATGTATTTTCTGAGTTTGGTAAAGTAAAAATAAAAAAATATATAATTTGCTTAAATATTTATGACCAACAAAAAAAGGGCAAGAGAATAAGATTCCGTTTACAAATGTCTTATATGTTCCTGAATTGGCAACTAATCTGATATCTGTAAGCCAAATTATTAAAAATGGTTGTTATCAAGTGAAATTTGATATCTCAGGCTGTGTGATCATAAACAGCAAGAATCAAATAATAACAACTGCGAGCATTGTAAATAACATGTACCAGCTGAACATGCCTGGAAGCCTTGCGCACATGTCCAGTGTTAAACATGAACAAGATACTCAATTAATTATGATTTATTGTTAGAATGTCTAAATTTAGAAGGAGTGTTGGATTTAAATTTAGCGCACTCTAGTATTTGACACTTCTACTTTACTGTCTGTAATTCTGTACTCTGTGATATCACTATGCAAGTGTACTTTTAGTTAATAAAATATACCTGATTAATATAAAATAATAGTTTATTTCTGCTAAATATAATAATTTGACAATACAATACAATAACTACATTTGAAATTTTTAGTATAATCAAAAATTTAACCTTTAATTTGAGAAACCAAGACATCATTTAGAAGGTCAGCTTAAAGAAAGGAATAAACTAAACAAATAACATTATCATATATTATAATGTCCCAAGTGTTTATTTATATTCCTATAAGTTTGGTACTGACTTTTGGTGTCTCCGGATTTATCCCTGAATTTCCTGGAAACCCGTAATTTTATAAAAACTAGAAAAAAATTGGTTCTTTTTGTGAAATTTTCTCAGTTGGTAAAATTTTGCATGTGTATTACGCTATTAAATGCGAGCATGCTTCAAAACATAGAAATTCAAAATTGCATAAAAGGGGCTCTTTGAAAATTAGGGGGCTCCGTAGAAATCTTTGGAGAAAGCTCACATTTTAAATTGTGTAAGAATTAAATATAATATTAAAAAAAGAGAATTCAAAATTTCAAAAATTTTATTTGGGGGCACAGGGCCGGTTTTTGTCAAGAGTACAAATTAGGCTAGAAAGTTAAAATTCTATATGTTGGCTAACAATTTATAATTGGTACGTAATTTACAAATCGAAAAAGAAATTCTAAATTTTTATAAATAAAGTTTGGCAAATAATGTATAAATTAAAAATATTGTTTATTTTGATAAAAGAAATATTTTTTTTTTTAGTTAAGTTATATGAAAAATTGAATTATTGACCCTGAATTTCCTGGAAACCTGTTATTTTTGAAAAACTAAATTTTTGTTACTTTTTGGTCTATAACTTTTAATTTGTAAAAGATAGAAAACAGAAATTTAACATGTATATTACGGTGTTTAATGCTATAATTTTTTAAAATTAGAAATTGAAAAATTAAAAATGGAGGCGTTCAGAAAACTTAGAGAAAACTCAAATTTTAGATTATATAATAATAAAATAAGTTATTAAGAAAAAAAAAATTATAATTTATAAATTTTATCTGGGGGCACAAGGGCGGTTTTTGCCGAGAGTAAAAATTGGGCAAGAAAGTTGAAAGTTTTGTACATGGGCCAACCTTTGTAACTTATTTACGAATCAGAATGAAAACCCCAAATTTTGAAAAAAAGTTGTCCAAATAACGCATAAGTTGAAAATATTTTCTAATTTTAAAAAAAATATATATTTTATTAGTCAGTTTATATTATACTATTATTTTATATAGTTTTTAAAACATTTTTGTCATTTGTTGGAGTGGTTGCAACAAAACTCATTCCCATCTGGAGTCGGTAAAGATCAAAAGAAACACGGGTGTTGTGCTTTTAGGCCTCTTTCTACCCAAACAATCATTTTTACACCGTATTAAATCTGAAAAAGATGACTTATGCTTTGACATGAGTATATGTCTAGAGTACATTTGTATAGTATGTGTACTTAATTGCTTGTGATTCATTTTGATACATTTTTATAAACATACGTTTCAATAAATCTTATTCCGATTTGCATCCTAATATTAACAAAGCAGTTAATAATATATAAGCATGGTATGTGGCAAAGATAAATCTGCATTTGTATGCAGATGAAATATATTCCAAATGTGTAGGTGCTAGAACTATAATTCTTAACTCTTATTTTCATATTTGGAGTATTTATGCAAGCAAAGGACTTATATTTTATTATTTATTTATTTTCAATTTATTTTTGTAATAACTTTTAATTTTTGTTTAACTTTTTTTTTTTTTTCTCTGTTAATATTATTAATTAAATTTATTATAAAAAATACAATAAACTGTTTAATGGGTCTGTTCAATGTAAATAGTGTTATTGCCGAAAAACAGAATTATTAGATAAATGCGAAACACGTTTTTGCTTTAATTTTTGAATTTTTGACAACAAAAAATTTTTATGCAACAGTCTATTTGGTGTAAAACCGGCATAACATGTCTTTTAAATAGTTACAAATTATCAGCCGTAACAAACTTATATCATTCTGAATTTGTAACCTGTTAAATAAATTTAACATTTATTACGTCATTAGAATGCATGTACCTAGGTCTATAAAACAACATATCTAGCAACGGTTCCCTTCGCCCAAATACAAAAATATTTACTACGTTTATAATATTGCAATGAATATTTTATGTTATTCGCTTATTTTTTAATATTTGCATTCGCAATAGATGCGAATGTATTTGGTTTACAAAGAAAAGTGAATATAATTTAAAAAAAAAAACAATTCAAATGATTTGGTTTACAAAATTGTTATTTTAGTTTTTACTTGAACTTGCATTTTAAAATAACAATTATATAATAATTAAAATAAACTTCTAAATTTTAAAACACACAACGGAGCTAAGTAAACTACTAAATGTTAAATTACACTAAACTATTTTAAATGAAATCTTTACTGAAAACACAAATGATAGGATTTATATTATATTAACTAAATCATTTAGGGCCTTATTTTATATTTAAAGTATTTCCACCGGTGATAAAATTCCATCGCTGTAAAATGACATTACAAAAGCGATGATTTCTTTATTTGGTATTCTATAAGAAATTTCCATCGATTTTATTTTTGTCGCTGGAACAAAATCGACCAAATTACAAGGTCGCCTTCAGCGGTGACTTTAAAAAATTTTATCGCTGTATTTTTAGGAACTGTCAAACAATTTGAACTATAATTTGCTGTAGTTGGAGGATTCTACAAAAAAATAGAAAAAAAGTTAGTATTTATATATATACATATTTTTTTTGTTTTTATTGACATCCTAGAATATTACAATCTATCCATAGATATAATAATATGTATACATATGATTATATAACTATATCAGAAAGTGAGGTAATATTGTTTGTCAATTATAGTTTCAGGTGAATGCTTTTTTTACATAAATTGTGCATGGCCATTATGAAATTCAATTTAAAATAATTATTTTCCCAATGATTTTCCTGTTATCCTTTCGTAGATGCTATTTTGACTTTTTTTTAATAGATTTTGACATGTATGAACTATATAAATAACTGTCATTTAAAATATTCTATATTTTTTTAAATTAATACTTTGTCGTGATTGCTGAAATATCATCAATACCTTTATTTACGATATTTTAAATTATATTATAAACGCTTCTGTGATATTTTTGTGAATAATAATTGCAATGACATTTTTTTGTAATATATTTAACTTTAATGCTAACATTTTTTTAAAATTATAAATTAATAAATTAAGGATGGGCGTTAAGAATATTTAGGAGCCCTGTAGGAAACTTTAGAGAAAACTTAAATTTTGGATTACTTAATAATAAAATATGCTATTAATAATTTTTTTTTCTTAATTTCTAAATTTTATTAGATGGCACGGGGGCAATTTTTACCGAGAGTAAAAATTGTGCTAGAAAGTTGAAATTATTGTCAAAGTTATTGTGCGCTTTAATTATTTTAATAATGAATATTTTAATTGTAATTACGAATTATTTTATTAAATTTAAACCATACTTACCAAAAAGACGTCGCATTGCGACGGGGGTAAACTCTATATATTTAAATGACCAAATATTCAATAATAAGAAAGCATCAATATTTACAATAAAATCTCATTCACTATTTTGTATATATATACTTTTGTGTGTAAATTGAATTTCATTTTAAATTTTATTTCCATTTTAAAATTGAAATATTTTACTCGTCCTATATAAATTATACATATAGCAACAAATAATTTTTCATATAAATTGACTAAAATATATATTTTTTTGAACAAAATAAAAAATATTTTAAATTTATTCGTTATTTGACTAACTGTTTTTCAAAATTTGGAATTTTTCGATTCGTAAATAAGTTACCAAGATTAACAAACTTTCTATCACAATTTTTACTCTCGGCTAAAAGCTGCCCCTGCGACCCTAAATAAAGTTTCGAAAATTACAATTTTTTTATTAATTATATACTCAACTAGTTTACTCAATACAATCCAGAATATGAACTTGCCCTAAAGTTCTCTACCAGACCATCTAATTTTTTTAACGCTACTCTTTTCAATTTTTTAACTTTTATTTTTTAGAAAAGGTAAGCATTGAATACCGTAATACACATGCAAAATTTCAACTATCTTTTACGAATAAAAAGCTAAACAGGAAAAAATGAATATTTTCTTCCCTGTTTTTTCAAAATTAATTATTTCCAGAAAATTGAGGGAAAAATTCGATAATGCCTAAAGTCTTGCAATTTCTTTTCTACAAAATAGCAAATTATTAAAAACATTGACGGAGCTGTTATCGAACTACTATACGAATCGCGTAAACATATAAGAAAATAAGAAAATAAACATACATTTGGAACATTATAATATAGGACTAGCTTTTACCCCCGTCGCAAGCGACGTCTGTCTTTTGCGTGTGGCTTGAACTTCATGCAAAAATTTAGATGCCAGCAGAGTTTACACCCGTCGCAAAGTGACGTCTTTTTGGCGTGTATGATTTAAATCCAATAAAATAATTCGTAATTACATTTCATATTTAATTCTATTTTTAAATTGAAATAATAAATAAACTCGCACACATACATTAACACATATAAATTGACTAAAAAAATATATTTCTTTATCAAAATAAAAAATATTTAATATTTGTCAAATTTTAGGCATAACAATCTATTTTGCTCGTAACAATTCTCTCTACCTTTATAACCTTTATCTACCTCTACTTTTATAAATGATCGAAATTTCAAAATTCAGCTCTTTGGCAAAGCCTTTCCCGCCCCCACTTCCCCAATTTCACGCCGCTACTAAGGTTAAATTTATTTTTCGCAAATATCCACATGCGTAGTTCCTATTTTTTTAATTTGATATTTGGGGCTGTTAACTATTTCCCCCCTATACCTCTCACTACTGTTCGATTTCACAGCACAACAAACGTACCAAAAATCAATTCAATTCTACTATTGAATGTAATTTGAAAATATTATCGTTGTACCTCTATTTTGTTCTTATACTCGGTTTATCACACCCCACTCTAGTGTTACACTTAGAAAATGTAGTTTCTTTTATATTTTCGTTATTAATATGTCAATCTATATCTGCATACTAAATTTTAGCTTTGTATTAATATTTTAGCATTAGTACCCCCCACATACCTGCGCTACTAAACAAGTTTATCAAATTTTAACACAGGGATCTATTTTATTTATATCTAAGAACATATATTCTAAACTATAGCCTTTCATCTCTATATATTTCATATTTCTGGTTTTTGGCCCGCAGCGCCCGCCGCCTCTGGAAAGTTGCAGTTTTCTATAGTTTGTCTTTAATGACACTCTATATAGGGCCCACGTTCCAAATATCAACGTTCTAGCTCTGTTGCAACATTGCCTCCAAAAAATCACGCCGCTACTGAATTGAAATTTTAGTAATCCAATTATTGGCAAACATGCGCAATTAGTGTCTCAATACATACCCTGAATTATAATACTACATTTTCAATATTTTTGGCTTTTACTGTCTCAACTCCCGCCGCCACTGGAAATTTGGGGCTGTTTATTTTTTTTTCATTAATTACTGTCTACAGCGAGCCTACATATTAAATTTGAACGTCCTAACTCTATTCTAACATTGCCTCCGGAAATTCGCGCCGCTACTGAACCCAAATTTCAAATTTTCAACTATTGGAGAATGTGCACAATTATAATCTCAATACACATACCAAATTTCAGTTTTCTATCTTTTTTAGTTCGTCAGATATTTGCAAAAGTATTTTTTTGAATTTTCCAGTTTTTCCAAAATTACGGGTTTCCAGGAAATTCAGGGAAAAATCCGGGGACGCCAAAAGTCTTAGAATTTTTTTCTCTACGAAATAGGAAATTTTTAAAAAGATCGCCTGAGCCGTTTTCGCGCTGCCATACAAAATTCAGTACCAAACATATAAACATATAAGAATATAAGAATAGATTTAAACACCTGGGACATTATAATATATGATTGGCGCTTCGCCCCGGCACATTTACTTTAATCCCACTGCACCGTCGATCTTATATTCACCACCACGATTTATGATCTGCAACGTCCCTAATTTAAATAGCCGCTCTTCTCCATCACCCTGCTTCGAGTATCTCGGCCGCTTAAGATATTTACCCCGGCGCCCTCTCCCTTCCTCCAGCACCATAATATACTTTCACTTTGATACTACAAAAATTAATTCGAGTAATTAATTCTTCGCTGTAAACTAACATACTAAATTTCATAATTATATCCAGAATATAATATTAGTCTTCACATTTACCCTCGCCGCTGAAGTAAAATTGTCAAATTTCATTTAAAAAAATCTATTTTGCTCGTATTCAATATTTTCTTTAGCTATTTTAAATCATTGTTTATACAGAACCTCACAAATTAAAATAAAAAATTATAGGTCTTGCAAAGCATAAAATCTTAGAATCTTTACAAATTTTGCACCGCTACTAATATATATATATATATATATTATTAGAGTCTCAATACTTAGTTTTAATTTTATTTTATCCACATTTGGGACTATTAACCATCACTTTCCTCTATTGCTTGCCATCAATTTAATTCTATAATGAATGTAATTTTTTTTAAATATACATATTTAAACATTTACAATACATAATTCATAACTTATAATTTACAACTAATAAACAAACTTAAAATAAAGAGAGTGAACTCTGCCTACAAATGAACCAAATATCAATTAAATTCTACTACTGAATTTATTTTGAATGTCTAACACAAACAAAACTATTTTACTTTTATTTAATATTCTACATGCAAAATATCAACGTTGTATCTCTTTATTGTTTTTATAATCCTAAACCTCCTACCCTAATGTTACACTTAGGTAATGTAATGTTTTTATTTTTGCTGGGATTAGGGATGATTAGGAACGAAAAGCTGAGCACTGTTAACAACAGAAATTAGGTAAGTTTACAGTGATATAAGTGAAAATAAATTTTGACATGCATTTATCATATCGAGCCATTTTTTAAAAATGAAATTTGCTATGTAGGGTAACAGTAAAGAATAAATTTAGAAAATTATTTGTTTAGAGATTGATAAACAGAGTGGTGGAAGTGCAGCAATCCTTATTATGGGAAAAAAATTTAAAACCCCAAATTTTCAGTGGCGGTGGGTGATAAAACCCTAATATCTAATAATATTTATTAAAGAAAATGTTAACTTAATAATTAGAACACTAAATTTATAATTCATTAGCGTCGTAAACTCCTGTGGCAATGTAAGAATAGAGTTAGAATATTTAAATTTGGCGGATAAGCTCTCTGTAAACAGTTACTTATAAAAAAAAATAGGAAACCCTAAATTTCTTATGGCGGCGGTAGTTAAGATTGTAAAATCTAGAAATATTGAATAAAGACAATTTTACCTTGCCAATAATTGTAACACCACATGTTTTATTCGGTAGCGGAGTAATTTTTTAGGGGTTATGTTAAAACAGAGTTCCAAAGTTGAAATTTAGTATGTAAGTTCGCTGTAGACTGTGATTAAGGAATAAATATTAAAAACTTTAAATTTCCAGAGGCATTAAGAGTTCAGACGGTAAAAGCCAGAATTGTATTAATAGCGGCTGTTTATTATTGATAAAGTTTACAAAAATGTACATAAATTAAAAAATAAACTAGCTAAACTTCAGCACGGTTCAGTCTAACATAAAATAAACAAGACTCCGCATAACCAAAAAGACACTTTAGTACAAAATATCTAGCCAATCGATAAGACTGATTCATTTTTAATTAATAAGTAAATTTTTTATATTGTATGTATTTTTGTACTTATAATTTTATTGATATGTAATAATAAATTTTTCTACAAAAATATATATGTTCCGTGTTGTATTTAACTTTTAAATTTGACATTTAAAAATAGTTAGTTGATATTTTATGTATATAATTAGATAATTAGGTATTTATGTATGTAATTTATAAGAGGGCTACACGTTTAAAGCAAAGTTCATTTACACGATTGCATTCGACAAGAAAGGTTGTTGTTTGAAATTATTTCAACATTTAGTCATCAGATAACTTAATTTGATATATTGTAATTATATATTTATATTAGAAGAAGTATTTTAAGTTAAAAATATTGCTATCGAATTTCTTAAAAATTATGTATGTCTTTAATTTTTTAATATTTACAAAATAATATTAATATTTTTGTTTCAGATATTTACTTAAATTATAAGAGCAGGGATCTTTTGCTACTTTTTAATATACACTTCATAAAAATTTATTAATGTCTCTGCTATAAAACTAAGTAATGGAACAGGCTGTTTAAGATGACGCTTTATTAGTTATAAACCAGAAATTTAAACTGGTAAAATCACTTGGAAAAGGAGCTTTTGGTACAATTTCACTAGCACGAAAACAAGGTGGTATTAATAATGGACGGTTGTATGCAATTAAAAAAATAAAAAGAAAACAATTACAATCTGCAAAAGCAGAACGTGAAGCATTAGAAGCAATAAGAAATACTTAAATTTAGTTGAAAAGGGAAAATCGTTTAGTATTTATCAAGCCTAAGAAAAAACAAAGTAAGGTTAAATTTTTTTCAAAATTTAATTGTTTCGTTATTTGCCTAAACTTTGTAAGATATCATAATAATTTATATTTATAAATTACTTACTTGATTTTCTATAATTGTTAAAAGTATATATTAGTTGATGGTTCACTATTACATAAAGAACAATTAAAATTTACTAAATTAAGTTTAAACTTTATGTTTAAACCATAAAATAATGCATGTACCACATGTAAAGAAAGTAAAAGTTAACAATAAAGTAGGTCATACTTCTAGGTTAGAGCTGCACAGCAGAAACGAAAAGCACGTGTCTATAAATTTTCAAACGATTTACAATTTTAGAAGAGTATTAGAAATATGGAGCTTTTTGGCTTATTACTAATTCATTATCACGCTTATATAAAAACTTTTTTAAATTTACAGACAATTGCTATAAAAACAAGTATATTTTTTTGATTTAATAATTTTCTTTTCTGTCCTCTCTTTTAAAAAATATATAATATTATTTGCTAAAATGCGCAGTAATTAACTTCGCTTATTGTCCTTCTGTGTCAACTCCAGTCAACATAAACCTCTAAAAGTTTCTAAAATTACAGGTAATCCGGATACGTATGACTCATTCTGTTATAAACAACAGAAAAAAAGAATGCTCTTTTAAAAATTATTTAAATTCAGTTAAAGAAAAAATATCGCAGTGCATTTTTTAAGTCTGAGAAGAAACAAAGTAAGGTAAGAATTATATTATTTTGTTATTTACCTTACGTTTATTAAATTATTCTATGTTTTAGCAACACACATAAAGCAAGACGAGAAACCTTTAAAGTGTTTAAAATCTTGTTTATAACTTCAAAACCTCTGTTTCTTATAGCGCATGTAAATGATGTTTTTCTACCTTTTCGCAATGATTTTGTTATCTCATCTTTATGAGGTTGATTAAAATATAATTTACTTAAGTTAATGATTATCTAAATGTTGACTAAGATAAAAGCTTATTTAATAAATAGAATTGTAATTATATTTTAACAATTTTAAAACTAATTGCGTAAATTTTCAAAGTTGTCTATTTTTTTTGACTCACTGTTCCACTGACTTTTCTTCATTAATTGTCTTTCACTTTGGTAATATCTTACATTTTTTTAATAATAAACTTTGTATTTTTTCATGCAGAATGGTTCAGAAAATTGGAATTGCACATGTACCACGTTTACAGCAAATCATACATCAAACTCAGAGGCCTGTGGTTCAAGCAAATATGTTTAAACCAGCTGCGACTGTTACTAAAACAACAACGTCACAAATAGCTGTACGGCCAAAGTCTAAATAACTCTTGCGTTGCGCTTTGATACCTAAACAGCCCTTGTGCATTACTTCGGCGCTTCCAGTGCTGCAACTTCGACCTATTCCATCATTTACTGTTAAAAATGATCAAATAGATGTCTGTATGAAGCAGATCTTTAATTTAGAATCTAACTCAAAAGTCTGTAGTAATTTAAGTGCTGGTAACGATCGAAGGTCATCTTGTTTTAACATTTTAAGGAGATCAAACTCTGGCTCTAGCTATAGCTTAGAGTCTAATTCCAGCTTAAACTCTGGTTCAAAACCATCAAGCAAGCCAGTTTGTTCAGATAGTATTACAACTATGTTAGCTAACATACCGATATTAAATTTATCGGATGATGATTCTGAGGATGATGACGGTAAAAGGTTTGCCCAGCAAATGAATAGAGATTGCATCAAAGGCAATGTAATTGTTTTTTTTTTCAATTTATTCAAAATTTGATTTGATATACGAGTTGTAGAATAAGTATAAAAGACAATTGTTAAAAATCAATAATAAGAACTTTTAGTCAATTTTAATATATTTACTAGTTCATTTATAAACGCAATTAGAAGTATAAACTAAATAAATTTAACATGTTTCATAATGTTACAGGCTATCCAAAAACTTCAACTCCGAAGAAATACGAAAAGTCTGATTCATTACCAGAAACTTTAAGGCCTCATGACAATATTTTGGCTTCTTCCAAAAGCTGTAAAAACCTTAGTGATTTGATTGAGTTACAACCGTTTAAAAAAGCAAAAACATCAAATGTAAATTTAAATGCTTATATTAACGACTCCCTAGAACAACTTGCATTTGAACTCGGAATTTCTATCATTGATGAAGAAAAACCCAAAACAAGGACTAATGCAACAACTAGCATCAGAAGAAACTGTAGTAGAAAAAGTAGCAGCAGAAGAAGTAAAAAATAAAGAAACAGATTTTCAAAAGTTGTCTTCTGTTGATTTAGTAACTTTTAAAAACAGTAAAGATGAGTCTGAAGAACTTTCGGATATTCAATCAACTCTAAGTAGAATAGAAAAGAGTTCCTCCTATACGAATATCTATTCGAGATGGAAATTACAAAATTATAAATAAACCAGCAAGTATACCTTGTAATTTTAAAGATACTAAAGATAAGTGCGTGGACGTGAAAGTAATTTGTGCAGGACAGATGTTTAATACATGCGATCAAGATCCAGTTTTACCTAAACATATTCCCGTAAGTTATTTTGCCTCTTATATATATATATATATATATATATAAATCTTTATATATATTTATATACAAATATATATATAACTGTATAAATATATATATATATATATATATATATATATTTATATACAAATATATTTATATATATATTTTTTTTTTTAATTATTCCCTTTTTTTTATTAAAATTATTACAACACTTGTTTATGTTTCTAAGATATAAAGGAGTAAAATAAAAAAAAGTCCAAGACGAAATCAATTAATAGTTGGAAGAAGTCCGGCAAAAAATTAACTGAGGTAAAAGTCAAAATAACGTAAACGCAAAAAGCCAATAAAACTTATAATAATACATCACCATTATCAAACATTATTTCACCAAAAAAAAGAGAGATTCTAAAATCAATATTTCTGAAAACTGACCCATTGATACAACATGGAACTCACAATAACTCCCAAATCGGTAATATATCGTCGAAATTTAGACGCAGTAGCAGAAACGAGTAAAAAATAAATCTATCATTGTTATAAAATTTTCGACGAAAAGTTAAAAGAAGAAAAATTTAAAAAAAAACCATCTTTTTTTAGTTCAACCGGACCAACGTGTGTGTCGTTAGTAATACAAATTTCGACAGCTCAACAATTGCATAAAATTGAATGAAAAATAAATAAAATTGCTGTTTTTAATAACAATTAGTAAAAAAAATTGTTTATATTTCTGTATTTTTGTACGAAATAAAACCATGCGAGTAAAATGAAATGAATATTTTATTTAAATATTCAAACTTAAATTAAATTACACTTTTCTTAAATAACTTTAATAAATTTCTTATTGTACAAAATGGTGTTAAATCGTGGCACTGCCAGTGTAAAGAACAGAATACGACTGACTGCATTGCCATATGCCTGTGGCATACACACCAATGCTTATAATGTTGCCCAGCGTGTAACTTCTACCAGGGACAACAATACATTACAATATTGAAATGTCACCAGAGATATATCTTATGTTCTGTACTGAACATAAATTGCGGGCCCAGGGAAAATAGATGAGCTCACAACCAATTTCAAATGATACAATATTACATAAAAATATTATAAACAAAATTACATAAAAATAATATAAACTTCTTAATTCTATGGTAGTCTACATAATTTTGTGAAAATAATATAAAACAAAATAATACCTATCCTAAATATAACAGAAACCGTAATTATCATTATAGCATACAATATCATCAACATAATGGACACAACAATTATTAAATAGTTACAATAATAGTAACTAGCCAAAAATGTTTCAGTTTAATGATGTTAGAAAATTCTTTAAACAAATCTAACAGTAAAGGTGCTTGTTCTACTTCAATGTTGCAAGCATTACAGTTAATATCTTTACCTTCTGATGGAAGTATTGTATTTGAATCATAATAACGATCATGCTTAAAGTCACAATCGGATAAATATTGAGGACCGTTCCACCAAAGATCCTGATTCTTTAAATGTTGTGGTTCTACACCATGAGAAATTAAATCAGCCGGGTTATCACCTGACTTTACATTGTACCATGAAATTTTATCTGTAAGTTGTTTTATTTGCGCCAGCAAGACTGCGCTATTAAGCTCTAGTTGGGGTATTGTAAGTACCTTACTTAGTGGAGCCACACTAGACTTGGAGCAAATTAGATTTGTTTTTATCTTGCCATTTGCGTTAGGACACTTAAAGGTAAATGTGTCCAAAATAATATTGTGTTTCAAACCTAATGTCTTAATAATGGTTGATTTGTTTAATAATGTTTTAAAGACCTCCAATAGTGAAGGATTTCGTTTAAATCTTTTTTCTAATACATAAAATCCTTGCAGGGCGACTGAGAAAGAATCCCCCAATTCTAGTTTATTTACTGGGCTGACTAATGGCAAATCAACAGTAAAAGTATTATTTTTAAGTGCTACTGAATTTTGAAAATTATGTTCAGCCTTTAAATATTCCTCAGAAAACTTATCTGATTCCTCTGGGATTTTTTCGGTCGTCCAAAATTGCTCCATAACATTTTCAAGGTTTGTATGGTCACAAATAGCAGAATTAGATACAATATTATTATTTGAATAACTATTTTGATTATGCAATTTGCCTGCAACTACATATCCAAATGTAGTGTTTTGTAAAACTAAGCTATTATTTAATTTAATACAGCCACCTAATAGAATGGCAAAATAAACATCCGCACCCAATAGCAATGATATTTTCGAGGGTACATTATACTGCTCATCAGCTAGTGTAATATTTTTGGGAAAAATAACTTTGGATGTATCAATAAAAAATTGAGGCAAAGGCGTAGTGATAGACTCAACTACATGACAATTCACATTGTAATTAATATTGTTGTTATGATGTGACTGTATGTTTAATATTGCTGACTGGTATAATTTTGTGGCTTTATTTCCTATACCAATTATGTTACTAGATTGAGTAGTTGTGCGTAAACACAATTTTTTTAAAAGTTCAGCAGTCACAAATGATGCTTGGCTACCACTATCGAGCAATGCACGAACTAGAAACTCGCGACCAAATTTGTCAACGATTTTTACCTTCATAGTAGGCAGCAATATCGTATCACCTAAATTATCATTGCTAGAGCACATTACAACTGGAGCTTCAGTTGTCTTGCCTGCCAGCCAACCAGCTTCATTATTATCACATAACAAAATGTTATGTGTACCTTTACAATTGTGACATTTATATTCATTTTTAAGGAGACACCTGCCTCTATGGGCTTTCAAACATAGCGAACATAATTTATGTTCTTGAACAAAGGTATTGCGCGTCTCTAAAGGGACCATTTTAAATTTCGGACATTTAAAAATTTGATGTTCCATATTACAATATCTACATGCTACATTGTAGCGAGTAGCGACATTGGAAACCCTTAAATGCGAATATTCTTTATAATTTTTATCATGTGACATATTTTTATAAGGTGAGCTATCCTCAAGTGCAACTGCACGTTTTTCTAAAAAAGTAAATAAATTCTGCCATGGTAGGCAGTTTTTCTAAATTTCTTTCCATGTGGAAAGTGCGGTTAGTAAATATATATGTAACTTCCCGCTTAAGATTGAGATTAAAATCATATCCCATTTGTCAACAGGCTCATCAAGATTTTTTGAAGCTTGTAATTGCTGTTTGACTTGACATAAAAAAGCCGCAGTACCTTTCTGCATGTTTGGAATATCAAGTAGTATATTTATATGATTAGAGATTAATCGCGCTTAATTATCATACCGCGCTAACAATAAATCAAGCGCCTCTTTATATGAGCTGTTCACAAGCGGCAGATTTATAATTATTGAAAGTGCTTCATCAAGGAGATACTTTCTTAAATAAAAGAGCCTTTGCACATCGGACAATGAGGTATTATTATGAACAACCGCTTGGAAAAGCTCATAAAAGGGCTTAAACCTGGTTATATCTTTGCCATCAAAGGTTGGAATTTCCACCGCTGGAAGTTTTGATGCAACTAAGCTAGGACAAGTAGGCCTATTAACTTCTTTTAATTTAGTTATACTAGCATTTAACTTGGCTAGAATATTAAAGTATTTTTCTTCAACTTCCTCTATGTCTTCATCATCCTGTTCATCAATCTCTAAAATACTGGATTGCGTGAGCTCGTACGATTGATATGTAGTCATCAACTTTTCTTTCTTCGCCTCCATCAACTCCACAGTACCGGATTCGAGAGCCTTTGAGTCACTGACGTAGTTGTCCATCCTTGATATTGAACCTTTTGCGGTCGTTCGCGCCGTTTTAAGCCTTTTTAATCTCTCCATATTGCTTAGGTGATAAAATCGTACTTTTATGATAGACGAGACGTGGATGACAAAACGAATCCAGCTTAATCCAGCAACTTAGTAAGTTGTTAATAATTTGGTACTTGTAGATAGTAATAAAAGATTTGTACCTTGATGAGTAAAAAAGTATTTTACTCTCTTCCAGCGTCCTTGTACCCCTTTCCGTATTGATATTTTTCTTGAATAATTTTTCTTGAAATGTAAGTATGTAGTATCCAAATCGTCTGTGAATCCGCTTAAATCAAGCGTTGCATTACCCAATCAATGGCAATTGATGACTTCCAGAGCCGCCATGGGGCAAATGTAAAAAAACAACGCCTGTACACGTGTCGGGTACTAAATAGATGTAACCTCAAAACACAACGAAATCACACGCGGTTACTAGATGCTCGAAGGACCAGCTTCGCTTGTAGGAATTAAAACCTTCTTGAAATGTAATTATGTAGTAATATCCGGCTCAAAGGACCAGCTTCGCATGTACGAAATAAAACCATGCGAGTAAAATGGAATAAATATTTTATTTAAATATTCAAACTTAAATTAAATTACACTTTTCTTAAATAACTTTAATAAATTTCTTATTGTACAAAATGGTGTTGAATCGTGGCACTGCCAGTGTAAAGAACAGAATACGACTGACTGCATTGCCATATGCCTGTGGCATACACACCAATGCTTATAATGTTGCCCTGCGTGTAACTTCTACCAGAGCAACTTCTATCCAGCAACTTAGTAAGTTGTTAATAATTTGGTACTTGTAGATAGTAATAAAAGATTTGTACCTTGATGAGTAAAAAAGTATTTTACTCTCTTCCAGCGTCCTTGTACCCCTTTCCGTATTGATATTTTTCTTGAATAATTTTTCTTGAAATGTAAGTATGTAGTATCCAAATCGTCTGTGAATCCGCTTAAATCAAGCGTTGCATTACCCAATCAATGGCAATTGATGACTTCCAGAGCCGCCATGGGGCAAATGTAAAAAAACAACGCCTGTACACGTGTCGGGTACTAAATGGATGTAACCTCAAAACACAACGAAATCACACGCGGTTACTAGATGCTCGAAGGACCAGCTTCGCTTGTAGGAATTAAAACCTTCTTGAAATGTAATTATGTAGTAATATCCGGCTCAAAGGACCAGCTTCGCATGTACGAAATAAAACCATGCGAGTAAAATGGAATGAATATTTTATTTAAATATTCAAACTTAAATTAAAATGCGACGTACAAAATGGTGTTGAATCGTGGCACTGCCAGTGTAAAGAACAGAATACGACTGACTGCATTGTTATATGCCTGTGGCATACACACCAATGCTTATAATGTTGCCCTGCGTGTAACTTCTACCACAGACAACAATACATTACAATATTGAAATGTCACCAGAGACATATCTTATGTTCTGTACTGAACAATTTTTGACAACTTTATTTTAGAGGTTATAATACAACATAGTTTTTCTTATTTACATCTTCTAGGTTAGAGACATAGGACTTTACAAGATTTTAACAAATCAAGTAAAACATAAATAAAAATGTAACAGACCTCTAACAGAAAAGCTTATTATTTTTCAGTGTTTAAAGAACTAATACTTTTCGAACAGACAAAACTGTAATGTGCCTGAAAACTATAACCAAATATTAAAAACAGAGAAAATCTAAAAAATCTTATTAAGTTCATCGACTATAAATTATGTATTATAAATGTTTAAAATAAATATATATTTCTTTTTAGGTTTCAATAGCTATTTTAAGTTGATTTACTGAAATAAATATTAAACGTTGTACATTATATCAAAACTAGCTTTTACCCCCGTCGCAAGCGGCGTCTGTTTTTTGTGAGTGGCTTGAATTTTATGTAAAAATTTAATTCCATTTTTTAATTAAAATAATAAATAAACTCGTCCTATATTGATTTTACATTTAATAACAATTAATTTTTTATACAAACTGACTAGGAAATATTTTTTATATTAAAATAATTATTTAAACAACTTTTTTCAAAATTTGGGATTTTTTTTGATTTGTAAGTAAGTTACCAATGTTAGCCTATATACAAAATTTCAACTTTCTAGCACAATTTTTACTCTCGGCAAATACTGCCCCCCGATAAAATTTTGAATTTTTTTTTTATTAATAATATACCTAATTATTCTAGAATCCAGAATATGAACTTTCTCCAAAGTTCACTACCGGGCCCCCGAATTTCTTTAACCCCCCCCTTTTTTACTTTTTGAATTTCTAATTTTTGAGAATTGTCAGCATTAAATACCTTAATACACATGCAAAATTTCAACTTTCTATCTTCTACGAATTAAAAGTAATACAGCAAAAAAGGGATCTTTTTTTTTCCAGTTTTTCCAAAATTACAGGTTTCTACAAAATTCAGGGAAAAATCCGGGGACTCAAAAAGTCTTTGAATTTTTTTCTCTACGAAATAGGAAATTTTTAAAAACTTCCCTGGAGCCGTTTTCGAGATGCCATACAAAATTCGAACCAAACATATAAACACATAAACATATAAGAATATAAATGTACACTTGGGACATTATAATATTCTGTAGTTTACCCCCGTCGCAATGCGACGTCTTTTAAGCGTGTATCATTTGAATCCAATAAAATAATTCGTAATTAAATTTCTTATTTAACTGTTCTATTTTTAAATTGAAATAATAAATAAACTCGCACATATACATTGACACATATAAATTGACT
The DNA here is from genome assembly GCA_963678705.1 of Panorpa germanica. Lineage (NCBI taxonomy): Eukaryota > Metazoa > Arthropoda > Insecta > Mecoptera > Panorpidae > Panorpa > Panorpa germanica. The sequence goes on from CAVMBN010000150.1 coordinate 45,628, forward strand.
AAAAAAATTAATTTTCTTTATCAAAATAAAAAATATTTTCAATTTATGCGTTATTTGACCAAATTTTTTTCAAAATTTGGGATTTTTTTTTTAGTTTCGTAAATAAGTTACCAAGGTTAGCGTATATACACATTTTCAACTTTCTAGCACAATTTTTACTCTCGGCAAATACTGCAATTGTGCCCCCACATAAAATTTTGAAATTTTGAATTTTTTTTTATTAATCATATATTTAATTATTCTAGAATCCAGAATATGAACTTTCTCCAAAGTTCCCTACCGGGCCCCCGAATTTCTTTAACCTCCCCTTTTTCACTTTTTGAATTTATAATTTTTTAAAAATGTCAGCATTGAATACCTTAATACACATGCAAAATTTCAACTTTCTATCTTTTACGAATTAAATGTAATACAGCAAAAAAGGGTTTACTTTTTTTCCAGTTTCTCCAAAATTACGGGTTTCCAGGAAATTCAGGGAAAAATCCGAGGACGCCAAAATCTTAGAATTTTTTTCTCTACGAAATAGGAAATTTTTAAAAACTTCCCTGGAGCCGTTTTTGAGATGCCATACAAAATTTAAACCAAACATATAAGAATATAAGAAAACAAATATACACCTGGGACATTATATTATATAAAATCGTTTACGTAACAAGTAACTTATGTTATGTCAGATAATTATTATAATTATTAATTATTATAGTCAGAATGATCGCACTGCGTTTCGTTTTGCTTTTGAAGGATCTTCGGAAAAGCCGATTTTATTCCCGAAATGTATTTGGTGAACATTCCATTGTAACTCTTGCATTCCCTCCTTAAGCGCTGCTAGTGTATAACCAGTACAAATATCAGAGTTACGCTATAATAAAACATACAAGAAAAAGTAATTACCAAAAGACACACAAAAAAATATTGTTTTTAAAAGATGTAAAAATGGAGTCCTCTATAACTTTGATAACCACTATTTTTTTTATAGAACGCAATCAGAAATAGAAAATGTTACGAGTACGAGATATTACCTATAAACCTTTCTTGGCCGCCACTTTTCCAAGATGGCGTCGCGCGCCAATATTGCTCGTGTTGTTTAACAGAGGGTTTTTAATAACAGCCTTTAAAACTATAAACAAAGTAAACAAACATTAAACAAAACATTAATTACCAACCTATTCAAAATATCCAAAATATCCAAATATCATAACATATCCAAAAATTAGAACTATCGGCCCTTATGTCATGTAAAAGGGTAAAGTTCCCCGGCATTTAAGAAATTGTTTCAAAATAACATGTTTGTCTAAAAATAAAGGAAAAGAATGTTCTTTTGTTTAGTTAAAAATATATAAGTGTATATTGTTTGCGAATTTGTCTTTCTCGGCGACTTAACACAAAAAGTAAATAACGGTGGAACGGGGTACACTTTAAAAGACCGTTTGCGTTAGATAGATGTGTGTAAAGTAATATTTTTAAAATAAACTTTCAAACATTGAAATGTTATTTTATTCAGATTAAAGACAAACTGTTAACATATTGCGGCAAAAGCAGTGTGCAATAAGTACAAAACTAATGATTATATTAATTAAAAGAAAGGGAAAATTAAATTCTATTTAAAAATAGTTCAGGGAATTGTATAGCATATTCTTATATGCTATACAATTATGTAATGTAAAACAAATATTGTTATAACTCACATTCCATACGACACAAACTAACAATGTCTCTTCAGTATCTTTGCTGACCATGCACTTTAGAGATAATAAAATAGTATATAAGTAATATGTTAATCTTAATCTAGTTAGTTCAAGTTCATGTTTAATCTGCATCGCGCAGATAGTAGTTGGCTGGGTCACCATTTGAGACTAGGCATAAGCTGTATCGCACAGTGATTATTAGTCCAAATAAATATTATTTAAGTAAAACTAAAATAAATTGTTTTTTTTATTAAAGTCTAAATTACTCAAACTTTAATTGGCGCAGTCGGTAGGATATTAAGGAATTACAATCGCTGTAAATTTTTCCATTTTCATGGTTAACTTAATATTTCGAAACCTACAAAAATAAAGTTAAAGAATAAAGTAAACTTAATAAATAGTGAAGTCAAATAGAAACAGAAGTTGAAGTGCTCCGAGACTCATCGACCCACTAGCAGCAGCATATGGACATGAAGATCACGCAAGGCATCGCGGTGATAATCGTAATGTGAGTACTCATTCATATTTTCTTTCTATATTCACACTTCCCAAAAACAAAAATTATTATTATTTGTACAATAATATTTCCTGTTTAAAAAGGAGTATAAATCGCTTATACAGGCCTAAAACAGAAATTAAATTTAAAAAGGAGTATAAATCGCTTAAACAGGCCTAAAACAAATATTAAAAATAATATTAAAATAAAATATATATTAAGCAAAGTAATACAATAATTAAATAATAATTATCAAAAAAGGAATATAAATCGCTTATATAGGCCTAATGAAAATTAAAAATATTAAAAGTAATATTAAAAATAATATTAAAATAAAATATTAATTACATTACGTAATAAATACTATAATGTAAAAAAATAAAATACTTGCAAATTAACTAAATAATAATAATAATTTTTTAAAATAAAATGTTTACAAAATAACTTTTCTTAAATAAAAGTTACACTATAAATCAAAATGGAGACATTCCATACTTATCTAAATTATGTAAAGGAATATAATGGAAACAATTCGCTGACGAATTTTATATAAGATTGCGAAGTGATCATAGATAATTTTGCCATATTCCCCGGTAAAAATGAAGGTAAAAAAAAAGCTATTAGGAATAACGGTCTATTGCTCTCAGCTATAAAAAGCAAGATTATTGGAGATGCAGCAAGTTTAATAAAGAATAAACATATTAATACATGAGAGAAATTAAAAATTATTTTAATAAATAGTTATACTAAAAACCGCAGCCATATCCCGCATACAACAACACTTAAACGAAAGCCTAATGAGAAAATTATTACTTATTACTTTAGATGTTTGGAATCAGTTAACAACTTAAATGTTTTGAACACACTTCACAATAAAACAACTTTAAATATGAGATCACTGGCAAAACATCGCGATTCCCGGATGGTGAGAAATTTCATAGAGGAGCTAAACGATCCCCTTGGATGTAAATTAAAACGCCAAAATCCTAACACAATGGATGAACTTCTAGAATTAATAATAGAAGATATGACGAACCGCGAAATCCATACTAACGAGGAATATAACAACCCTCACCAACAACAACAAGTAAAGAACACAAAAGATTTTCAAACAGAGCCGTCAACACAAAAACCGTGTGAAACAATAATCGAACAAACCATTGAGAATAAAGAAATAGACAATGTACGGACGGAACTACAAGAAGTAATCATAAACGACGAGAGTACAAAAATCAAAGTACAAAATCAAAATTCAGAAGAAAAACGGGACACAGAAACAAATGAAAATAAAAACGATATCAAATTACATAAAGAAATGGCGATCAATGTGCCCACAAATATTAAAATACAAAGCCAGAATAATTCAGAAGAAGTTCTGAATACAGATGAAAAGGAAAAAGAACTTGAAGAGTTTACCAAAACAGAAGTAAAGAAAAAGACAATTGTTGAAGTAAAAATTAAGCAAGGGAAAATAAGCGTCAAACAAAACACAGAAGATCAAAACATGCAAGATTTCAAAGTAGAAAATCAGCAAAATATGAAACAAGAATCAGAGAATCAAAATTCACAACATTTCGAAATGAAAAATCAACAAAATGTTAAGCAACAATCAAAAAATCCAAACTTTCTAGATTTCAAAGTACAAAATCCACAAAAAATCGGACAAGTAGCAGAAAAGCAAACTATACAAGAACTTGAAATAGTGAAGCAACTAAACATTAACCAAGAAAAACCTGAAAAACAAAATATGCAATATTCTGAAGTAAAAAAATTACACAATATAAAGCAAGAAAAAGCAGGAAATAATAGAAATCAAAATTTTAAAATAAAAGAAAAAATTGAAAAGAAAAAAAGAAACAAAGCTAAATGCATACCAGAAAAACAAGAAGATTCAGAAAACGAGGCACACACTTCGTGGATAAATGATCACAGAAAAGAAATAATTCGTGGACAGAAGATTAGAAATTCGGCACAACTAAAGCAACTATATGGGATTAAACGAAATAAAAATTATATCTGGATTATTATAATAATATCTGGATAATGCGAAATTAACAGAGAAATATATTATATATAGAGGTAAAGTTTACTGAAACACTAAAAGTATTAATAACCTATAAAAAAAATATTTTTCTAAAAAAATACTTTACAGTTAGGGGTTCACTATAATATGATATAAAAAAAGCAAGCTTATACATAGAAACATATATCCTTACAAGTTAATAAATACCCATGCACATGTGGGGGTTATGGATTCATTTGATTGACTGTCATCATAACTAATGACAAACCACAAAGAGACTGTATATAAAAAAACATTAGAAATGATAGCGGGTAAAATTAGGAAAATGCATAACTTTTTATATTATACGCGATATTGTGCTGTCTTCTATACTGCAAAATTTATCTTTACCTACAATATAAATAAAGGTAAAGTTTGCTAAAACATTAACATTATTAATAACCTAAGAAAAAATCTAATTTTTTTATAAAATACATTATATTTAGGGGTTCCCTATAAAATAAAATGAAAACTGAAAATATATTTATAGAAAACAATATCTCTACAAGTTAGTAAATAAACATGCACATGCGGCGGTTGTGGATTAACTGTATTTATAATCATTGACAAAGCACATTGATACTGTAATAAAAATAAAACATTGGATTTGATAGAGACTAAAATTAAAAAAAATCATACCTTACCTATATTATACGCTAGGTGGTCCTGTCATCTATAATGCAAAATTGAACGTGAAATATATTATATATAAAGATTGCTGAAACAATAAAATTATTAAAATCCTGAAAAAAAAATATTCCTTAAAAAAAATGCTTTATAGTTAGAGGTACACTATACAATTTTATAAAAAAAAGCAAGCTTATACATAGAAACATATACCATTACAAGTTAGAAAATATTCATGCACATGTGGGGGTTTTGGAATCATTTGATTGACTGTCATCATAACTATTGACAAGCCACAAGGAGGCTGTATTAAAAAAAAAAATTACAATCGATAGAAAGTAATATTTAGAAAATGAATAACTTACTTATAACATACGCGAGATTGTGCTGTTTTCTATACTGCAAAATTTAACTTTACCTACAATATATATAGAGGTAAACTTTGCTGAAAAACTAACATTATTAAAAGCCTGAAAAAAAAAATATACTTTTTATAAAATACCTTATATTTATAGGTTCACTAATAAACTGTATATAAAAAAAAATTTATTCATAGAAAACAATATCCCTACAAGTTAGTAAATAAACATGCACATGCGGCGGTTGTGGATTGACTGTCTTCATAACCATTGACAAGGCACATTTAGACTGTAATAAAAATAAAACATAAGATTTAATAGAGGGTAAAATTAAAAAAAATCTTAACTTACCTATATTATACGCGAGGTGGTCCTGTCATCTATAATGGGATATTGAACGAGATATATATTATATATAGAGGTAAAGTTTACTGAAACACTAAAATTATTATTAACCTAAGAAAAAAATATTTTTTACAAAAAATACTTTATAGTTAGTGGCACACTATAATATTTTATGATAAAAGCAAGCTTATACATAGAAACACATATTCTTACTAGTTAATAAATAATTATGCACATGCGGGGGTTATGGATTTATTGGATTGACTGTCAACATAACTAATGACAAACCACAATGAGACTGTATAAAAAAAACGTTAGAATTGATACAGTGTAAAGTTGGGAAAATGCATAACTTAACTACTATATACGCGAGATGGTGTTGTCTTCAATAAACTTAAACTTAACTTTACCTAAAAATTATATAGTGGTTAAGTTTGCTGAAACACTAACATTATTAAAAACCTGAAAAAAAAATCTATTCTCTTTATAAAATACCTTATATTTATAAGTTGACTTAAAAATTGTATAAAATTGAATATTTATTCATAGAAATCAATATCCCTACAAGTTAGTAAATAAACATGCACATGCGGCGGTTGTGAATTGACTGTCTTCATAACCATTGACAATTTACATTAAGACTGTAATATAAATAAAACAGTAGATTTGATAGAGAGTTAAATTAAAAAAATTCATAACTTACCTATATTAAACGCGAGGTGGTCCTGTCATCTATAATGCAAAATTGAACGAGAAATGTATTATATATATAGAGGTAAAGTTTGCTGAAACACTAAAATTATTAAAAACCTGATAAAGAAAATATTCCTAAGAAAAAATAATTTATAGTTAAGGGTACACTTTAAAATTTTATGAAAAAAACAAGCTTATACATAGAAACATATATCCTTACAAGTTAGTAAATAATCAAGTTAATAAATAAATAAATATGGATTCATTGGATTGACTGTCATCATAACTATTGACAAACCACAATGAGACTGTATCAAAAAGTAAACATTAGAATTGATAGAGGGCAAAATTAAGAAAATGCATAACTTACCTATTTTATACGCAAAATTTTGTTGTCTTCTAAATTGCAAAATTTAACTTTACCTACATTATATATAAAGGTAAAATTTGCTGAAACACTAACATTATTAAAACCTTTAAAAAAAATAAATTATTTTTAACTATTGACAAGCCACAATGAGACTGTAATAAAAAAAACATTAGAATTGATACAAGATATAATTTACAAAATGCATAACTTACCTATATTATACGCGAGGTGGACCTGTCATCTATAATGCGAAATTGAAAGAGAAATATATTATATATAGAGGTAAAGTTTACTGAATTACTAAAAATATTAATTACATAAAAAAAAATATTCTTTTAAAAAAATACTTTACAGTTAGGGGTACACTATGATATGATATGATAAAAGCAAGGTTATACATAGAAACATATGTGGGTTGACAATAAACCTATCCTTGTTGACGTTTCCATTTGTGGGTCCACCTTACACCTTAGTGAGTGTTAGCTAGATTACCAGCTGTGGTTTAGCTGTTTTGATGTTATTTCAATCCTTAGTTGAGCCCCCATTTACAATTTGGCTTATTAAAAATAAAGTTCAATTAATTATTTCTCAAAGAAATTATATTACAAAAATAACTCACATATATAAAAATAGTTCAAAACAATATTATCAAACAACAAATATTACAACTAGTAATATTGTTAATCGTAATCTAATTCTTAATGTTATTAACAACTAGTTAATACTTCATTTCTCGAATTTACTAATGACTGCCATACAAACTGTGTATGTTACTACTATAGCAATTTTTAACAACCTTCTCTGTGCTAACCATGCATCTTCATGTCGTAGCAAGCGAAGGTGTCTCGTCACCTGTTAGAGGGGTCCACAAATCGTTTACAACAGCGCTAGTATAATTTAAATATAACTTAATATTAGCAATGTACCTTACCTATTTTATAGAGTTCTTTATAATTATTATTTCTTACAAACTAATTATATCTAATCCTAAATTATATCCCACATTCGGCCAATCCTGACTAGTAACTGTCCTTAGTTGCTACAATCATCCTGGCTATGGTTTCATCATATCTGCTGATGTAGAAGTCCTTATTGGTCCTTCACACTCTCCTGCTTTCTCTACATCATAACGATCATTGCCTTTAATTTTCGTTATTTTGTATGGTCCTAAAAATTTAGCTTTAACTTTAGCTTCTGTTGTAAATTGTGTACGTTGTATAGTTACTAAATTGTTCAGTGTATACTTTCTTGGTGCTTTACATTTCCTATTGTAGCTAGTTCTATTTTCTTGTTTAATTTTTAGAATATTTTCTTTAGCCTCTTCTCTCAGCTTCTCACGTTTATCTACAAACTCATTTTATATTTCTTCTGTAATCAAATCTATTATTTTTATATTTTGTTTGGTTTTTATTTTAACCCCTATCATCAATTCAAATAATGTCATTTTAATACTTCTTTAATAAGTACTGTTTAGCATTAACTGTAGTTTACTTACATGCAAATACCACATAAGTAGATAAGTTATTGGGATCCTGGGCCAACCGGAAGGATGACACCTTGTTATCTTGTCATTATCTTGTCATTATCTTGTCATTGTTATCAGTTGTGGTTATCTTGTCATGTAGGTCAAGGTCACAGGGTTAAAGGTCACCCAGGGGTGGGGTTAAGGGTTGTTGTTGAAGGGTGGTTGTTGTCAGGGGTGGTCAAGGGTGGGTGGTGTTGTCAGGGTGGTGGTTAAGGGGGTTGTTCAGGTGTGTGGGGTAGGTCAGTTATCAGCAGCAGCAGCAGGTGTGTGTGTGTCAGGTGTATGGGTGGGGTAGGTGTCTGTCTGTGTGTGGTAGGTGTCGGTGTGGGGTTGGTCAGAGGGTTGTGTCGTGGGGGGGTCAGGTGTGTGTGTGTGTGTGTGTGTGTGTAAAAAAGTCTGTATTACGAATTGTTTACTAACATTTTGACAACTACTGGTTGTTTGGTTGAAATGAAAGAATTTTTTATTAACATTTAAATATTGTGCCACCTAGGATGGCTTAGTTGGTTAAGTTGTGTTAAAAAAAAAATATTCTATAACACCCTATTCGCGCTTCGAGTTCGATTCTCGTGAGAACAACATCAAAGGTAAAATTTCTCGCGAACAACATAGAACGGTATAAATCACACAGGTACAAAAAAAATAAAAACAATGCAGAATTGAACAACATAGAACGGAATAAATCATAGGTAAAAATAAAAACATATAATTTGAAATAAAACACTTTTTTGTTGTTAAAAAAAACTAGGATAATTTTTATTTTATTGTAAATATTAAAAAAAAAAAAATACATTATATATATATATATATATATATATGATTAGAAAAAAGGACTATAAAAAATCTGATAAGAAAACCACCACACACATACACACACACACACACACACCCCAACCCTTCATTTTTAGTGGTGTGATTAAAGTTTATATTAAGTATATTACAGTATTTATATTTACATTTTTTTCTAGTCCCAACGATCAATTACTTTTAGCGGTAAACAATGTACTAATTAATAGATCATTGTTAACATGAACTTATATATACATTTTTCAACCCCCTCCACTTCTTTATAATTTTTTTCCTTGGTAACAAAAAAAAATTGTACAAGCCCCCCACCCCCCTCCCCATCCTGTGACAATTATATACCGGAAACATAGATTATTTTTGTGGTTTACGTCAATTAAAAACTATTTTTTGTGTGTGGGCGTGTGGTTTAAAGTTGTTTTTTTTTGTTAAACAATGGAAATTTCCACTGGAAACATATATTTTTTTGCATTACAGTATTTATATTTACATTTTTTTTTGTTGTGTATATATTTTTATATCAATGAAAAAAATATTATTATATTAACTTAACGTACAATGGAAAAATGGGTATTAGTTCCCGTTTGTCTGATGATGTGTAGTTTTAGATTTCCTTCATGTGCTTCTTCGTTTAATCTAGGTAGGTCTTTGTCCCCCATTAATTTCTTAAAGCGTTGATTCAGGAAAATATAGAAATCTTCAAGTTCCATCATTACTCCTTTTTTTCCATAACGACCATCGTTTGGTTGGAAATTTAGAATTTTGTAATAGGATCCGGCTTCCAGGCTTGATAGAACCCTTACTTCCTTTTGTACAGCGAGATTATTTAATTTTTCCAAAAGATCCATATTTTTTTTCTTCTAGTCCCAACGATCAATTACTTTTAGCGGTAAACAATGTACTAATTAATAGATCATTGTTAACATGAACTTATATATACATTTTTCAACCCCCTCCACTTCTTTATAATTTTTTTCCTTGGTAACAAAAAAAAATTGTACAAGCCCCCCACCCCCCTCCCCTTCCTGTGACAATTATATACCGGAAACATAGACTATTTTTGTGGTTTACGTCAATTAAAAACTATTTTTTGTGTGTGGGCGTGTGGTTTAAAGTTGTTTTTTTTTGTTAAACAATGGAAATTTCCACTGGAAACATATATTTTTTTGCGGTTTATACCAATTAAAAATTAAATAAAAATGGTATCTTATCAACACATTTCTTTGTGTGGTTTAAAGTTGTTTTTTTTTAATAATAATTTTGTTGTTTTTTTTTATATATATACTCATAATTATTAAATTGAAAATCAAAGATACAATGTCAGTCGATAAGTTTGGTCGATATTATTATGAATCTAATTAATATGGTGAAGGGAAAAAATGTCATGGTCTGCCTGGCATTGGATTTGTTTTAACGGATGATAATAATTATGATATGGAATCGAGGCGATTAGTGAATTTAAGTGAACCGAGTGATGAAAATGATGCAACTACAAAAAAATATGTTGATGGAATAATAGAGAACAAAGTAATGGTTAAAGTAGAGGGTTTAATACAGAATTTTTCAAGTGCACATCTGACAAAAGTTGAGGGTTTTATAAATAGTAATTTAAATGAACAAAATACAAGAAATGCTAAATATAATAATGATATTGTCATATTAAATAGCAAATTAAATAATAGTACAGCGGCTTTAGATAATAAAATTAAACAGATAGTTGATGTTATACCGGTAATTATAGATTCAAAAATATCTGGAGCTATAAATAACAAACTTAAAACGGACCTTGATAAAATAATAGAGAAAGCTGTAACAAAATATGTTTCAGACCAAGTTAGTGCAATTGATAATAAAATTTTAAAGGACCGACAAATGAATTGACATATTTGAGAAAGCTGAAACAAAATTAATTTTTGGATAAAATTGAAAAATAAAAACACATAAGTTCGATAATGTTAATTTTTTTTTTATTAATTAATTATACATAAGTTAGATAATATTAATTAATTTTTTACTTGAATTAGATGTAAATGTGAATCTGAAAAAAATAAACATATCAGTACTTGATATTATTTATATATAATAATTTTTTTAATTCAACACATACCTAAATATCTATGTCCGTTTCATATCCATCATCGTCATACATTAGGGGTGGTACAATTTCTGCTGCAACATTCGTATGTTCAAGATATACACTATTGGCATAACAATGTCCATTTCGCACATGAAATTTATAATACCCATAAGCATTACCATTCTCCTCATAATATATGCGCACAGTAAAATATGATAAAATAGGGTCAATATTTAGTACATTTAGTAGGACGACACCACTAGCTAGATTATTTAACTTAATAAGACACCCCATACGTCCATTATGATATCTTAAACCATATATATATGGTTTCATTAATTGTTGTTGCACTAATATTAATTAATGGTTTTAACTCAACACTTATAAAACGTATGCGTCCACTGCGTCCAGACATTGTTCTTTTTTTAATGTGTGTTTCAACGAAATATGTACACAGTAAAATTATCAGTTCCTGTTGTACCCCACTAGTCCCTCGCCATCACTCCCCCCTCCTCAACATAAGATGTTTAAGTTTTTTTGTTTTTTTACACCAGTTGTCTATATATACATATACATATATTCATATATATTGGGCAGAAAATCTAAAACATAAATTAGTAATAGTACTACTATCACACAAATCGTTTGAAAAAATTAAAAATGCCACCACAATGGGAAGATATTTGTACAGCATTCAAAATGCGTGTATTTTGTAGAAAATTAGTAAATGTGAACCATATAGTTAATCCACTAATATTTATGGAACAGTGCAAAGTTCCACTAATGAATAAAATTGTTGGTTTCTTGTCATCTAATAATCATGTGTTTAAAATTCAGTGTCAAGTAGTGTGTGAATATTTTGTTCATAAGAATAGCGAAGAGATTATTAGTACAATAGCGCATAATACTAAGATGATTTCTTTAACACTAAGTGATAATCCAAATGTATGGTTTAGTGAAAATATTATTTCAAGTATAAAGGTGCGATTAGATGAATTTCAAGAGCGTGATAGCGGGAAGTCATTAAATAGTGTACTATACCTGCAGGTGAACATTAATAAACATAATCCGTTGCATGGAAGTTCCTATCTTCCATTACCACCATCTATAAGTTTTAAAAAAGCTGTGATAAATGTTCAAAATATGGACGACAGGTGTTTTTTGTGGGCTATTATTTCGGCGTTGTATCCATCTAAGAATCATCCTGAAAGAGTTTCAAATTATAAAAAAATCAATCAAAATGAAGTATTCAACCTAAATAATGTAGTATTTCCAATGCAATTCAATAATATATCTAAAATCGAATTACAAAATAATATTTCAGTTAATGTCTATGGTCTAGAATTAAATAATAAGCATGTTTGGAATGTAATTGGGCCATTGCATTACACAAAATATAAAAATGCATATAATAAACATGTTAATTTATTATATATAAAGAGTGGTAATAAGGGGCACTATTGTTGGATAACGGACTTAGGTAAACTTATAGGAGGTCAACTTTCTAAGGCAAATGTTAAGAAACATATTTGCGATCGCTGTTTACAATATTTCTATAATGCAAATAAGTTTCAGTGCCATATAGAAGATTGTAATAAAGTTGATAATGCGGTTAAAATTGAAATGCCTGTGGGAGATGAAAAGTGGTTAAAATTTAAAAACTATATGAGAAAGGAGAAACACCCTTTTGTTATTTATGCAGACTTTGAATGTTTAACCCTACCCATTGATACTTGTGCACAAGATTCTAGTAGATCATACAGTAATAACTACCAAAAACACATTCCGTGTGCCGCTGGCATTCAATTGGTGCGCTCATATGATAATACAATATCATTTTTCCAGTCATATTGCGGTAAAGATGTTATAAATTGGTTTTTACAACAACTCAAAATAATTATAAAAGATATTGAGGTACTTTATGCAAATATCAAACCTATACAAATGACGGATGCCGATTGGTTGGATTTTAATAATTCCATTACCTGTCACATATGTGAAAAACATTTTAACTTAGCAGATGACAATTTTAAAAAAGTGCGCGATCATTGTCACTTATATGGTCAATACCGTGGCAGTGCACATTATACATGTAATTTAAATTATCAACAACCAAATTATATTCCTGTTTTTTTGCATTGCTTAAGCGGCTATGATAGTCATCTTTTTATACGTGATTTGGGAATAGATGATGGGCAAATTGATATTATACCATCAAATGAGCAAAAATATATATCATTTAGTAAGACAATTGGTAAATTTAAATTGCGATTTTTAGACTCGTTTAAGTTCATGAACGGGAGCCTAGAAAAACTAGCTAGTTATATGGATGTATCAAATTTTACATTATTGAGAAAATGTTTTCCCTCACCAAACGATGATGATAAATTTAATTTAATGATTAAAAAAGGTATTTTTCCTTATGACTACTTTAATTCATGGGATTCCTTTGACGAAATTAATTTACCATTAAAAGAAAATTTCTATTCCAAGTTAAAAGATGAACATATTTCCAGTGCTGATTATAACCATGCCAAAGATGTATGGCAAAAGTTTAAAATACAAAATCTTGGTGAATACATGATGCTTTATTTGAAATCGGATGTACTGTTGTTAAGCGACATTTTTGAGAATTTCAGAAATGTTTGCTTAAAATCATATTCATTGGATCCCGTACATTATTTTACAGTGTCAGGATACACCTGGGATTGTATGCTAAATATAACCAATATAAGGCTAGAGCTGTTAACTAATATTGATATGCTGTTATTTTTTGAGCGTGGCATTAGAGGTGGTATTACCCAGGCTATAAAACGTTATTCATGTGCGAATAACCCATATCTGTCTAATTTTGATGCGAATAAGCCAGAAAAATATATAATGTACTATGATGCATGTAATTTGTATGGCTGGGCTATGACGCAATGTTTACCATATGGTAATTTCCGGTGGTTAACAAGTTCTGAAATAAAACAGCTTGATATATTAGCTATTTTAGATAATGATTCCAATGGGTATGTGTTTGAAGTAGATTTGGAATACCCTAGGGAGTTACATGATATGCACAAAGATTTTTCATTATGCACAGAGAAAATGAACCCACCCGGAACTAATAAAAGCAATATAAAACTTATGACTACCTTAACTAATAAATATAAGTATATAATTCATTCAATGAACCTAAAACAATGTGTTACTTTGGGATTAAGAATTATTAAAATTCATAGGGCTATAGTATTTTCACAATCATTTTGGCTAAAAAAATATATCGATTTAAATACGGATTTTAGGAAATTATCCAAAAATGATTTTGATAAAAATTTTTATAAGTTAATGAATTGCGCCATTTTTGGCAAATCGATGGAAAATATTAGAAAATATAGAAATATCAAATTGTGCACTAGGTGGGAGGGTCGATGTGGAGCACAGAATTTGATTTGTAGACTCAATTTTAAGAAACTAAGTATTTTTGCGGAAAATCTTATATCTGTTGAATTGAATAAATCATCAATTAAATTTAATAAACCCATATATATTGGAATGTGTATTTTAGACATTTCCAAACACTTAATGTATGACTTTTACTACAATTATATACAGAAGACATATAAAGAGGTTACACTGATGTATATGGATACGGATTCTATGATTTTGGAAATAATCAATCAAAATCCATATGAACAAATGAAACGGGATATTGCAAAATTTGATACATCTGATTATGCACTAGATAACATATTCAATATACCGCAAGCAAATAAAAAGGTTGTTGGCCTAATGAAGGATGAGGCGAATGGTAAAATCATAAAGGAATTTATTGCTTTGCGTGCTAAAATGTATAGCATCAAAATTGAGGGTGTAAATAAACTTATTGCCAAGGCAAAGGGTGTATCAAATGTTGTTGTAGGTCGCCTTTCTTTTGATGATTACAAGGACTCACTATTCAATAATAATTTAAATTATAAATGCCAAAATGCAATTAGGTCTAAGGACCATAACTTATACACAATAGAGCAAAACAAACTAGTCTTAAGTGCTAATGATGACAAAAGGTTTATATTAGTTAATAAGACAAATACATTGCCATATGGCCATTATAGAATAAATGATCTGATAAATGAGTGATATATATATATATATATGTGAAATAAAAAGAAATATATTTAATTTAAATCTGTTTTATTTATACATGAATTATGTTTATTTTTAAAACCCAACCATTTTACAAATACTTTATTTTTATTTGTTTTTAAAATCTTCTCCACCAAATATACATCAGTATATTTTGCTTTTTGCAATTCCTTTTCATAAAAGCCCCCCTCAATATTTTGGCCGGTTGTGTCCTCCAATTTATAGGTTACCGGATTTGTTCTACACACCTTTTTAATAATAAATATTTCTGTTGACCAATTTGGTTCATAGCCTTTGCTAAAGAGACTCTTCACTTTGCTAATGCGTACAGAATCACCAATACGATATTTTGATATTCCTGCAATTTTAATGTGATTATAAATAGTGTTAAGTAATTTTTTTTCGACTTTTTTCGATGTCACATCAATTGGTTTCATTTTTATTGTAGAATGTTTTGTATTATTATAAGTTTGTAATAAGTCCTCTAATATATTTATCCATTTATGTGATCCTTGATAGCTAAATTTTTTCCACATATTAGTTTTCAGGGTCCTGTTAAATCTTTCGCATACACTGGCCTTCATTATTGAATATGTAGAATAATGTTTTATATTATATTTTTTCATAATTTTATTAAAAGTTGCATTATAAAATTCCTTTCCATTGTCTGTTTGCAAAAATTTCGGTATACGGCCTCCATCCAAGATATTAATAAAAGCATTTGTAACATCATTACCAGTTTTTGTTTTTATGGCTTTAGCCCATGCATATTTTGAGAAAACATCTATTACGGTAAGCATATATTTATAACCTTTATTTTCAGATGCATAAGGTATCATTTCAACCAAATCACATTGCCATAGGTCATCAATACCTTTTGTTATTACTCGTCTACGTGCATATTTTTTATACGCTGGTTTATGGATTTCTTCAACTATTTGTAATTTTATATCTTTTTTTTTATTATTATTGGTCATTATTGATATTTATTTATTCAATTATATGTGATTCTCTTAACTCTTCAATGATAGATATAATTTCATTATCATGACCTGTATGACCAGCCTGTTTTGAGCCTAATAATAATCTTAAACGTTCAACTAATTCATTAGCATCATTCCAATAAATATACTCATTATTTTTATTCGATACTATTTTATGTGATGGTGATATTAATCCTTCACCTTTTGTTTTTAAATTAAGGGCTGGTTTAATTATCTGTACGTATTTCCATCCCGCATTACCACTTATTTGACCATTAGGATCATAATTACGTCTATATGCGTTTGTATCTTTAATGATATTGATAAAATTTTCCTTATCTTCTTCCGTATAACCTAGTGGTTTTTTCAATTGTAATAGTTGATATAGGCCTTCTGTTCCAGCATACAATTTACTATTAATGACTATATTATTATTTTCGATTGTTATTGGCGTTTTACCAATAAAGAATTTATTGTCACCACCTATAGTAATTCCATATATTTTATCTTCAATAGGTTGATTTATTAAATATCTAAATGCGATATCACCAATGGACTTAACACTATTGGCATCAACTAAATGTGGTTCATTATTTTTATATGATGACAACTTCTTATCATCATATTCATCATCATCATCAATATTTTCTTTTTTTTTTTTTAATGCATTATGTTGTGATTTTATCTCTACAAGTGGTTCTGTTATAGGCTTAAATATTTTTTCCAAATATTTTTGCTCTTCATAATCACTATATTTTAGAGCTTTATATTTTGAACGAATTATTTTACTCTTTGCAATAATATCTTTTAATATGTCATTATTATTATTAAACATATTTTCGAGTTGTTTTCTTTTTGTATATATATATATATATATATATATATATATATATGTAAGCAGATAGCTAGACAAAAGTTATCATTCAACTAAACGATTTACTACTAAATATTCTATTATATATATAATTACAGTTTCAAGAAATTATCAAATACATTTCTATATCGTCCGTTAGCGATATCGCTATCCTTATCAATGACCACATATCCATATTTATTTTTCCAACATTCTGAACAGAACTCTTTAAAGGTTAAAAATGACATATCTGTATTTACATGATCATTATAAATATGCTTAAGATTCATTTCGTCCATTTTAAATAATATTATAAAATTTGCATTATCTCTGATTAAATGTTTTGGTATATGGGCATAGGTTTGACAAAGATAAAAGGAATCAACTAGGAAATGACGTCCCATTGAGAAATAATTACGCATACAATCTTGTTTATCAGTAATTACATCATCAAAGATAAATACAGAATTTGGTTTTGCATCATTGGGCTTAATAATATCAATGTTACTGTCATAACAAAAATAGCCTATTTCTTTCACATGTGATAACACTTTTTTTAAAAAAATATATTTTGGTTGATATAATGATTTGGAATAGAGATATATATTTCTAAATTTTAAGCCATTTTTTTCAAATAAAAGAGCCAACATAATATTAGTTTTTCCAGAATTCGATGGCCCACATATAATACATCTTATAATATTTGGTAGTAAATCACCATGTTTTTTCACTTTCTTTTTTTTATCATTTTCATCTAAATTATCTAGATTTGCAATATGTAAATGTTTTTTTTGCTTTATAAATTTCATTGTATATATATATGCACGTGTTACTTATATATTACATCATTTAATGCTTAGACACCAATGATCATATACCATGGTGAGGGCTTATTAAATAGGGCCATAAATTCATTGCCTATAGAATTACATATGCCCGGTTATAATTTTTGTGGTCCAGGAACAAAGTTAAAAAAACGTCTGTTACGCGGTGACAATGGAATTAATGATTTAGATAATGCATGTAAAGAGCATGATATTTCTTATTCTAAATCGAAAAGTGATTTAAAGTTAAGACATCACGCGGACAAGATATTGCAGGAAAAAGCTTGGTCAAGAGTTGTATCCAAAGACGCCTCTATTAAGGAAAAAGCGGCTGCTTGGGCAGTTACTAATGCAATGAAAATCAAACAGAAGTTAGGTATGGGCATCAAGAGAAAAAACAAGAAAAAAATTAACATGAAATTGGAAACAAATCATAATACGTTTAGGAAGGCTATAAGAAGCGCTAGTGCGGCAATAAAAAAATCGAAAATAAAAAATACAAGTACTGCAATAAAAGTTGCATTGAAAGCTGCAAAAAAAATCATTAAAGGAAAAAAACCGAATATTAAGTCACGAATTATACCAATTCCTAAAACAGGTGGAATTCTTCCCTATCTAATACCATTATTTGCGGGATTATCAGCCGCGGGGGCCCTAGCGGGTGGTGCTGCTGGCATAACAAAGGCTGTTACAAGCGCTAATGCGGCAAAGAAAAAATTACATGAATCAGAGAGACATAATAAGATGATGGAGGCCATCGCATTGGGTAAAAAGGATGGTAAAGGTCTTTACTTAAAACCTTATAGAAAAGGTTTGGGCCTTTACTTATCACCACCACCGACAACAAAAAACTATTAAAAATATCAGTTAAAGATTTACCTAAGAGGGCTTTAACTGATATTGACTTAAATAAATATGCAAAAAAAATCCCCTATTTTAGAGGTATTTTCATGCGTAATTCATTACCAAAGCATCCATATGAAAATGAATGTGCCATAATAAATTTAGATAATAAAACGGGTCCTGGAACGCATTGGGTTGCATACAGAAAATTCAAATCGAATATTGAATATTTCGATAGTTTTGGTAACCTGGGGCCACCTAAGGAATTGCTCGAATATTTTCTACAAAGAAATTTAAATAAAAACAAAATAATTTATAATTATAAAAAATTTCAAAATTATAATACATATAATTGTGGACATTTATGCCTAAAGTTTTTAATAAATACTATGAAATAAGATTCTTTTTATTCATTATCAATTATGACCTTTACACTTAGTGGTAATACATCCATATTAAGCACAAATTATTTTCCACCCATTGAATTGGATAGGAAATTTGAATATGTACTCGGATTAGTTGATTTACAAACATATAATTCAATACCGAATGTCCATGAGAAAAATAATCGATTTTATTACAATGATGAAGTTCTAATAATACCTGAAGGCTCCTATGAAATTGATGACATATATAAGTATATAAATAACACAATAAGTAAGAACAAGTCACTTAAATATTTTCTTACTATAAATGCCAATAATAATACGCTTAAATGTGAAATAATAAGTTCGTTGGTGATAAATTTTGAAAAGGAAAATAATATTGGTTCACTATTGGGTTTCAAAAAGAAAATATTGCAACCATATACAAATCATATATCCGATTTGCCCATAGATATTTTGGGTGTAAGTTCAATACAAATTGATTGTAATATTATAAGAAATTCTTATAGAAATAACCAACTAATACATATAATACATCAATTCTTTCCTGTTGTGCCGCCTGGTTATAAAATAGTGGAAATACCCTCCAATGTAATATATTTACCCGTAAATGTTCATACAATCAATAACATAACATTGAAACTGATTGATCAAAACGATAAGTTAATTAATTTTAGAGGTGAAAATATTACAATAAGACTGGAATTAAAGAAAATATCAAAAAATGGGTATTGATTTCAATATAAATACTACAACAAACATAAACAGAATTAGTACGCTGCCTGTGGAGGATCAAGCCACATGTAAAAAAAAAAGAAGAATAATTAAAAAAAATAATAATAAACTATCGGTTATTAATAAGCAATTTTTAATTGCACAAGGATTTAAATTGAAGAAAAAATAGAAAAAAATCATGAGTAATATTTTAAATATTAATCAAAAAGCCACATTTGATAATACAATTAAACGTGTGGAATGGCATAATTATATCCCATATGCGGCCACAAGCTATGATAACAATGATGAGATAAGAATTCCAATTCATTTTCAAGATATTTATACGTCACCATGGGATAGTTATATAACCATTGAGGGTAATTTGTTAACAAAAGACGGTGCTGCACTTCAATCGCATAACGCCAAATTATGCAACAATGGATTCGCATTTTTGTTTGATGAAATAAGATATGAATTGTTTGGAATTGAAGTTGATAAAGTTAAAAATGTAGGCATTACAACCACAATGAAGGGCTATGCTTCTTTAAATAGCACTGATAAGATTGGATATGCAATCGCTGGATGGGATAATAGTGCTTCAATTATAGATAAAAAAGGTTATTTCAGTGCATCTATACCATTGAAATTGCTCTTAGGCTTTGCAGAGGATTATAAATTTATGATAGTAAATGCTAAACAAGAACTAGTATTGATAAGATCTAGAAGTGATGCTAATGTTTACATATCTGAAACAGAATACAAAATTAATATAGCTAAAATTCAATGGCGTATAAAACATATACTTCCAAGTGATGAGGAAAGATTAGTATTATTAAATAAATTAAATAAAATGGATCCGATTGAAATATCGTTTAGAAGCTGGGACCTTTATGAATATCCTATGCTGCCAAATACTGATAACCAATTGTGGACAATTAAAACAACAACCCAATTGGAGAAACCACGTTATATTATTTTAGCATTTCAAACAAAAAGACATAATTTGCATAATGCAAATACAAGTGCATTTGATCATTGTAATATAAGAAATGTAAAATTACATTTGAATTCAGAATATTATCCATATGAAAGTTTAAATATTAATTTTAGCAAAAATCAATACAATATTTTATATGAAATGTATCTACAATTTTCAACTTCATATTATCATAATAATAAATATAATCCATTTTTAACGTGGTCAGACTTTAAAAATTCGGCACCATTAATAGTAATTGATTGTTCTAAACAAGATGATGCATTAAAACATGGAACTGTTGATATCAAATTAGAATTTGAATCTTCGGAAAACTTTCCACCGGATACTACTGCATTATGTCTTTGTCTTCACGATAAAGTATTAGAATATATTCCCTTGTCTGGAATAGTTAGACCCACTTATAAATAGCATTGTTTTTTAATATAGATTAGTATAACTTTGCTATTGCAAGAATGATGTTCTCCCGTTATATTATTATTATTTTATTTTTAAATGTATTCTTATATAGTCAGGAGTTAGATATTAAGCAATATTTATATGAATATGGCTATTTAGAATTTAATAATGAGAGTGAATTGCAATTAATTGGACCGGATAATATTAAATATTTGCAGGCATTAGCTTTATTTCAAGAAAATTTTAACATAAATAAAGATGATAATGCATTGAATGAAACTATAGCACTAATGAAGGCTCCAAGGTGTGGTGTATCAGATAGTGCAATGTTAAATCATGCTAATAAACTAAAATGGGATAATCATAATATCACATGGCATTTCCATCGAGCACCACCGAAACTATTACAACTCGCTCAATTAGCCTTTGATGTATGGTCTGAACATGCAAATATTAAATTTATACATAATTTTACTAATGTCAATATTCTATTAAGTTTTGGCACTAGGCGACATAATAATTTTCAACATTACAAACAAAGAAGTAAATGTAGTGCAATTTTCGATGGTCCTGGAGGCATTATAGCGCATGCTGATTTCCCTGAAAAAAATAACCTGTACAAAGAAATACATATAGATAATGATGAGACATGGAATATAGAAATAAAGCCAAATGAAGAGAAATTAAATTTATTACATGTATTGATTCATGAAATTGGTCATTCTATTGGTTTTCATCATACACAGAATACCAATTCAATTATGTATCCAATATATTCATATAGAAATGTTAGTTCAGAATTAGTATTAGATGAGGAAGATATAAACTCAATTAGTTCACTATATGGTAAAAAAAAAATTAAACGGATATCAAATAATAGACCGCAAGAAACGACCACAGAAGAAGTGAGTACAGAATCTATTGCGGTTACAACAATATCAACCACAACACACTCTAAAGATAAACCAAATATATATCCAGATTTATGCAAAGTGAATAACTTAAATACATTTTTAATCATTAATGATATGCTCTATGTATTTTATAAAAGATATGTTTGGATCAAAGAACTTAATAATGAAAAATATAGTTCCGAACCTTTTCTGATCACCGATTGGAAATTTTTACCTGAAAACTTTACAGAGATAACAGCCATTTATAGACGACCCAATGGAAATATTGTAATAATTATAGAAGCAGAAACATATAATATAAAATTTCCATCTTTACAATTAGATAACATTGTAAAACCATATTCAAATAATATAAAAAATATACAGGGTATTGTTCACACAAATACCGGAAACACTTATCTGTTTTATGATAACACATACTATTTAACAATATCTGAATGTGAATATAGAACAATTGAATACGGTAGAATTGATAAAAAATTTATAGGTATACCATCTAATATTGATGGCGTATTCAAATATACAAATGGTAGAATATATTTTTTTAAAAATAATAATATCTATTATGAATATAATGAGTTTACAAATGCTATTGAAAAAGCCGGTGAATTTAGTCGTTTAATCTTTAATATAAATTGTCCAAACATATCAATTTTGCAACAATTACAAAATTTATTATCAAAATTAGCCGACTATAATTTTATTAATTAGGAGAAATAAAACAAAATTGTATTTTATTATACATATATATATATATATATATTAATAAAAAAAAAGATAATACATGAAATTATTGTGTTTTATTTACATCATAAAATAATAAAGCATATAAATCTTGTTGTACAAAATTTGAATAATAAAAAAGCATTTCCATATAAGCTAAATTTAGCAGTGTATTTGCTTTATCATTACTTTCATCATCTTCATTTATAGATTTATTTATAAAATCAAATGATTTTTCATTTGATAATACTGCTAGTCTCATTATTTTTAAATAATATTCATTAAAATTTAAACTACTTAAATGATTTATATGTCTGTTTAACATAGTGTTTATTTTTAAAATACATATAAAAATTTTCTTATTAAAACAAAATTCATTATTCATCCATAATATCATAAAATTCCTTTTATCTTTAATTAGACACGAATGAAATTCATGCTGGAGAAAAAGACACTACAATTTGCTTTTATTGTAATGGGGGATTAAAACTTTGGAAAGAAACCGATGTTCCATGGGAAGAACATGCATTACATTTTTATAATTGTGCATATGTTATATTGTTAAAAGGTAAATCATTTATAAAATACATAGCATCAGTGAAAAATAGAATACTTACACCTGAAGAAATTATTCGTATTAAGAAAAGTGTGCTTCCATCTCATCCTCGACCTGTATTTCAATCACATAACACCAATATAAATGAAAAATGTCATTTATGAGATATTAAATTGTGTAATATTTGTTATTTTCAACAAAAAGAAATTGCCTTTATTGCATGTGGACACATTATTGCATGCATTAAATGTTCCGTATCCTTAAAAAAATGCCCAAAGTGTTATATGCCATACAATGGCTTAATAAAAATTTCCATTGTTTAACAAAAAAAAAAACCAAAAAAACCAATAAAAACAACTTTAAACCACACAAAGGAATGTGTTGATAAGATACCGTTTTTATTTAATTTTTAATTGGCATAAACCGCAAAAAAATATATATGTTTCCGTGGAAATTTCCATTGTTTAACAAAAAAAAAACCAAAAAAAAAACAACTTTAAACCACACAAAGAAATGTGTTGATAAGATACCGTTTTTATTTAATTTTTAATTGGTATAAACCGCAAAAAAATAAATGTTTCCAGTGGAAATTTCCATTGTTTAACAAAAAAAAACAACTTTAAACCACACGCCCACACACAAAAAATAGTTTTTAATTGACGTAAACCACAAAAATAATCTATGTTTCCGGTATATAATTGTCACAGGAAGGGGAGGGGGGTGGGGGGCTTGTACAATTTTTTTTTGTTACCAAGGAAAAAAATTATAAAGAAGTGGAGGGGGTTGAAAAATGTATATATAAGTTCATGTTAACAATGATCTATTAATTAGTACATTGTTTACCGCTAAAAGTAATTGATCGTTGGGACTAGAAAAAAATGTAAATATAAATACTGTAATATACTTAATATAAACTTTAATCACACCACTAAAAATGAAGGGTTGGGGTGTGTGTGTGTGTGTGTATGTGTGTGGTGGTTTTCTTATCAGATTTTTTATAGTCCTTTTTTCTAATCATATATATATATATATATATATAATGTATTTTTTTTTTTTTAATATTTACAATAAAACAAAAATTATCCTAGTTTTTTTTAACAACAAAAAAGTGTTTTATTTCAAATTATATGTTTTTATTTTTACCTATGATTTATTCCGTTCTATGTTGTTCAATTCTGCATTGTTTTTATTTTTTTTTTACCTGTGTGATTTATACCGTTCTATGTTGTTCGCGAGAAATTTTACCTTTGATGTTGTTCTCACGAGAAACGAACTCGAAGCGCGAATAGGGTGTTATAGAATATTTTTTTTTTAACACAACTTAACCAACTAAGCCATCCTAGGTGGCACAATATTTACATGTTAATAAAAAATTCTTTCATTTCAACCAAACAACCAGTAGTTGTCAAAATGTTGGTAAACAATTCGTAATACAGACTTTTTTACACACACACACACACACACACACACACACACACCTGACCCCCCCACGACACAACCCTCTGACCAACCCCACACCGACACCTACCACACACAGACAGACAGACACCTACCCCACCCATACACCTGACACACACACACCTGCTGCCCCACACACCTGAACAACCCCCTTTACCACCACCCTGACAACACCACCCACCCTTGACCACCCCTGACAACAACCACCCTTCAACAACAACCCTTAACCCCACCCCTGGGTGACCTTTAACCCTGTGACCTTGACCTACATGACAAGATAACCACAACTGATAACAATGACAAGATAATGACAAGATAATGACAAGATAACAAGGTGTCATCCTTCCGGTTGGCCCAGGATCCCTATAACTTATCTACTCACATAGTAGGATCTGTTATGGCTAACTTTGTTAACACAGGTACAATAATTCCATTTATTCGTTTAACCTGGCCATTACCCCTTGGTACTCCTGTAGTTATTAACACATGTTCAATGTTTTCTGCAGTACAATAATCTTTGTAATCTGTTGAAGTAAAAGGTGTACCCCTGTCAGAAATTACCCTTCTTGGGTTTCCGAATACTTCTGCTATCACTTTCACTTTCTGTAATACTTCATTAGTGCCTGTTGATTTAGTAGAGAACAACCAAACAAATTTTGTAAAAGCATAAACTATAACGAAAATATGTTTATACTTTTTGCTTGTTGTTTGTAAAGGTCCTAAATGGTCTATATGCCAAGTGTTTAAAGGTAAACCTACCTTAGGTAAATAGTTTAAGCATCCTTTTACTTTACCTACTTTTCTGGTTGCCAGTATACATTCTAAGCAATTATCTATACAGTTGTTAATCTTTTCAGCTAATTCATTGATCTTAAATTCCCTGTTAATTATTTCTTGACATTTATTCAAGCCACAATGTCCTTTTTCCTGTGCCTTATGTATTATTTCTGCTTGCATGTTACTTGGTACTACTAACAGCTTTTGATCGTCTTTTAACCTGTATAATAATTCATTTTCTATTATATACTTTCCTGCATAGTTCTTTGCTTGTATCGTCATCTTCGGCTTCGGAAAATGCTTGACGGCTTTGACCTTATCCTTAGAGGGACGAACAGTGCCTTGTTTAATTACATAACCTAGGTCGTTCATTTTCTGGGCTTCCTGTATTACATCCTTTTCTAACCCTTCATCCAGCTGCTCTTGAACATTTAGTCGATCTGCAGGTGGTAGTTTAAGTGGCCTAGAAAATATGGGAGTATCATTTTTTAATTAATTACCTTTTCACTTTCAGTGTTTAGTAACTCTTTTCGTTTGTCATTGTCCACTAACTCGTGTATTTTATTAACATCATTTTTATCATTTATATGAGATAAGTCTAGATCACTTTCTTTTTTACCATTGTCTATTTTTAATGTCATTAATTGTTTAACTTCACTTTCATTTTCATCTTTATCGTTATAAAGTTTATGAAATTTTACACCCGTGTTATCAATAATCACTCTAGCTTTAGCTATAATGTCCAAACCTATCACCATGTTTATATGCATCGCCTGTGATGGAACACTTCAAAATAACTAGCGTAATGTTCTGAATCAATTTCAATGTCTTATTTTATTCTACCTAAAGAATTTACTAGAGAGTTTGACAAACCACGTATTGTTATAAAAGAGTCATATAATTTAACATTCTTTATTGTTTTAAAATAGTCTTCGCGCACTGCGGATAAATCACTACTTGTATTTATTAAAGCGTTTACATTACTGCTTTTATTAACACAAATTGATTTTATCATTTCCACTTTCATAATATTATGCTCTAATTTAACAGTATTTATTTTATTTTTACAGTTTCGAATAACATGTCCATAATTACTACAAGTAAAACATTTATAGCCCTTGTCTTTATCTGGACACAATTTAGATGAGTGTGATAACGAACCACAATTAAAACATTTAATCTTCTCACTTGTTGTCTCAGTTTTTGTTTTGGTTCCTGACCTTGATCTCCTATCATAGTCCTGACTATCCATTTTCATTTTTTTCATATTGTTTAAGCTTACGTCTAAGTTGTGCAATATTCTCAGCTCCATACAGTAATACTTTATTAGCTGTACTTTCACGAATACCTGCTATAATAAGCAATTTACGATACCTGCTGATATAATCCATAATAGCTGCTTCTTCGACATCAGCTTTTCGAGCTATGTCTAAAATATCATAAACCTATTGACGAAAACTTTTACCTGGTTTCTTATACCTTTGCTGAAGTATTTTGTGCACCTGTGCACTATTTAAACTCGTATCGAACTCATCGATCAAATACGATTTAAATGTATCCCAGTTTATTATCCTGGTTTCAAAATTTACAAATTGTTTTGCGGTATCAGTTAACAATCTCCTGGCATACAAATATCTGTAATTTGTATCTATTTCCGCTTGGTCACAGAAATCATTAAATTGTTTGAACCATAATTTGACATTTTTAAGTCCATCATATTTAGGTAAAGCCAATTCTAAATCTAAAAACGTATAATTAGTTTAATTAACTGCTTTATTGTTTACAGACCTGCTATTCTGTTCTTCAACTTTGCTATTATACGAGTTCATTCTCGTTAATAATTCAGCACGATTTCCACGTTGACTTAACTCAACGAAGCTAAGTTGTTGACGTAATTCTGCTACTGATAAGTTGTTTAATTTCTCCATCATTGTTTTAACTATCACTGCTAACAGATTGAAGTGCAATTGCTTTAACGAGTAAATTGTACGCACTTGGAAGTTAAGAGTATTCTTATCTGAATAAACTAGGTTTCCTTATCCGTTGGTCAATAGTTCTGGTTTAGAAGTTAAGAGTATTCTTGAGTGAATAAACTAGGTTTTTCCTCTATCTGTTGGTCAATAGTTCTGGTTGAAAGTTCAATAATATTCTTGACTGAATAAGCCTGTTTCCTTATCTGTTAGTCAATAGTTCTGGTTTAAAGGTTAAGAATATTTTTGACGGAATAAACTTGGTTTTTCCTTTATCCCGGTTGAGCCCCCAAGTGTGGGGTAACAATAAACCTATCCTTGTTGACGTTTCCAATTGTGGGTCTACCTTACACCTTAGTGGGTGTTAGCTAGATTACCAGCTGTGGTTTAGCTGTTTTGATGTTATTTCAATCCTTAGTTGAGCCCTAATTTACAATTTAGCTTATTAAAAATAAAGTTTAATTAATTAATTCTCAAAGAAATTATATTACAAAAATAACTCACATATATAAAAATAGTTCACAACAATATTATCAAACAACAAATATTACAACTACCAGCACACCGGCTAGGGAGGTATATAGACAGGAAAGGACTAGAGTTAAACGTGGAAAAGACAAGAATTATGGTATTTAAAAAAGGGGGTGGAAAAAGGAGACATAAAAGGTAGAAATACAAGAAAGAGGACATTGAGGAAGTAAAAGAATTTAAATATCTGGGCTACACTTTTAAAAAGAATAATAGAGAAGAATCGCAGATAAAGGAGGTGGCAAAGAAGGCAGAGCAAGCAATGCGACGGGTATGGGGACTAGGGGAAAAGGTATTTGGGAGGGACATACAAAAGAGAATATGGATATTTGATAGACTGATAGCCAGTATGATGTTGTATGGAGCAGAGGTTTGAGGGTGAAAGGAACAAGAAAAGTTGGAAAGAATACAGGTGAGATATATGAAATGCGTACTAGGGCAGGACAGGTGCACGCCAGGATACATGGTGATGGAGGAGCTAAAAAGGGATAAGATACCAATTAAAACAGGGGAAAGAGCAGTAAAATACGAGGAGAAATTAAACAGAGCGGAAAGCAAAATTTTAAAGAAAATAAGAGAGGATAACATAAAGAATGGGTAGGGAGGAGGTCCAAAAAAGAGAAAGGAGTACTTTAAAAGGAATGGAATGGCGATCGAGGAGGCAGAGAGGAGAAGAGAAGGTGGCGCAAGTGTGAAAGAGGAGCTAAGGAGAAGGGATAAGGAGACACAAATAGTAAGAAGGAAAGGAAATATAGGAGAATAAATAAGCTGGTGGAGAATAATAGAGAGGGTCAAAAGAAGAAGAAGCAGAAAGCACTTTTGGAAGTAGTAAAAGTCTAAAATATTTTAAGTTTAGTTTTAAGTTTGAATGTATATAGGAATGAAATGTATTAGAAATATAATACTGTAGATTGTAAAGCCGAAAGGCACACACAATTAATATATATAATAATATTACAACTAGTATTATTGTTAATCGTATTCTAATTCTTAATGTTAATAACAACTAGTTAATACTACATTTCCCGAATTTACTAATGACTGCCATACAAACTATGTATGTTACTACTATCGCCATTTTTAACAACCTTCTCTGTGCTAACCATGCATTTTCATGTCGTAGCAAGCGAACGTGTGTCGTGACCTGTTAGAGGGGTCCACAAATCGTTTACAACAGCGCTATTACCATTTAAATATAACTTATTATTAGCAATGTTCCTAACCTATTTTATAGAGTTCTTTATAGTTATTATTTCTTACAAACTAATTATATCTAATCCTAAATTATATACCACATTCTTATTGGTCCTTCACACTCTTCTGCTTTCTCCACGTTATAACGATCATTGCATGTTATTTTGTATGGTTCTAAAAATTTAGCTTTAACTTTAGCTCCTGTTGCAAATTGTGTACGTTGTATAGCCACTGTTTTGTTGTAGATGTTTTAATTCGTTGGAAAAAATACCTTCGCTGAACTTTCTTGATTATTATTTAGTAAAATACTGGGTTTTTATTTTTTAACACTTATATTAACACACAATTTAAAATAAGAGAATACATATAACAATACAAAATATGATGGTTCTTGATTTAATTAAATTTGCTCTTGTTGCTGGCTTGAGAGCTCTTGATAAAGTGGCCTGAAATTGCAACGGACCGCTTCAAACTCGAATATGAAAAAGCAAAAGAGCAATTTCAAACTATATTTAATAACAGAAAGCATAATTATATAAAAGAAATGAACAAATAAACAAAACAATACAATATTTTCAAATTAATCCAAAAAGTACAAAAAATATCATATCAAATCAAAATTTTACTTTAACATAACTCCCGGGTTGGAATTACTTAGGAATTACGAATCTTCCTGATTTGGGAGTATCGCTAAGTTGCGAACTGCTCTCTTGATGGGGCCTGTAGAAGTCTGCACTATAGCGACGCGTTGTTGTTGATCTGGACCAGATATCAATTCAGTAATTCGACCGAGGATCCAATTAAATGGAGAAGAATTATCGTCTTCTATTAGTGCCAGCGAACCGATTGCCATTTCAGGTCCTAAAGTTACCTTCCACTTAGTTCGCTGTTGAAGGTGATGAATGTAATCCGATGTCCATCTGCGCCAGTAGTGTTGGATGCACTGTTGAACATAATTAAACTGAGGCAGCTTGCTCATATTAGTAATATTTGAGGGATTTGGAATTGTAGTCAACGGGCGACCAATAAGATAGTGACCTGGGGTTACGGGTAGGAAAACGGAAGGATCGTTGGGCATTGCATATAAAGGTCGAGAATGTAACATTGCTTCTATTTGGACCAATATAGTATAAGTGTCCTCGTAAGTTAAGTTGGAATTTCCCAAAAATCTTTTTTAATTGTGATTTTCAACCACGACTAAAATATAGTTGAATCGGACCAAAGATACATTTGAAATTTAAATAGATAATGTGTTTGTCACTTTGGATGTCATTCTATTTAATATAACAGCTAAACATAGTTCAAGTCGAAATATTGTTATAGTTTTTAATGGTGACTTTAGATTTTGAACATAGAAGTGTTATGGACGAAATCCAACAGTAGCATCTTATATGTTCAAAATCATTGTAAATTGTTTAATGTAAATAGTTGTACTTGTCAGTTATATCCCCTCTATTCCCTCACCTTAAGACATCGCACAAACCAAATCCTTTCATTTCAATCCAATTCAAATACGCATTTCTTTATCTAGTCGAATGACCTTCAAATATTTTCATTCCTTTATTCTTTACAAACCCGTTCCATTTCTGTTATAAACAAAATACATTGTTTTAGATTTAACAAGTAAAATAAAATACTGAATTGTATTCTGTATCAAAAATATAACCAGAGCTGTAACACATAAAACTGGTAGTTGTAATTATAATTTGTAGAAATATTATAAAGATATTAATTTAAACGAAGTGTGCTGTTTCCTTTAAATAATCGGTCCAAATTGGCTTACACCCAATTGAAAAGAACGTTGCACCAAGATCATTAACGAATCGACTCTTGACACCGTTACATGGACCTTTAGAGCCGGATAATTGTGAAAACAGGTCCTTCGAAATTATATATCACGATACCGCTGAACTATCGAAGAAGAAGAAACATTGCACTGAAGATTAGCTAGCTGCCATATAAGTCTGCAATCTAGACAATCAGGTACGTGTCCAGCTTATCTTATTCAACATCCATCCATTTAATTTAATATCGATATACTATCATACATTTTGGATTTTTCATTACGTTTCTCTCAAAATAAAACTCACCTTACCTTTAAATAAAATTCTAAAAACTGCCATTTTAAACTCCACTTATCGCATTTTCTAATAACCGATTACAACATGTCAGTACTTAAAAGATTAAAAATTAAGAGCGCTGCAATAAAGAAAGACTTATTATCACATGATAGGTATTGCGAAACCATTGACATACATAGCAATACCTACGATTACTGTGAGATTAAGATAAGAAAGACTTCTTTTGCACCGCTTTTAGAGCAATTTAAGGATATTTCAATAGATGTAAAATTGAACAGTACTAATGAGGATAAAAGCGACGAAATGCAAAGTGAAATGTTAGAATTTCAAGACAAATATTTTAAAATAATGGCCAAATATGACAAAATAACTGCTTTTGAAGAATCATCTTCACTTGTTAAGGTTAACAGCCAATCAATTGTCTCCTTGCCAAATATAGAAATACCTTCCTTCCACGGGGATATAGGGCAATGGGAATCCTTTAAAGAAACCTTCACGAGTCCGGTGCATAACGAAGCCAGTTTTGATATAATGAAAAAATTCCACCACTTGAAGAATTCTTTAAAGGGCGATGCAGCAACGGTGCTCTATTCCTTGCAACTTATTCCGTCAAATTACGAAATTGCTTGGCAAATGTTAGTCAGGCGATTTGAAAATAAGAAATTAATAAGAATACACCACCTCAAGTCCTTTATGGAAACGCCAGCTATCAGTTATCAATCAAGATCAAAGCTAAGAAACCTAACAGACAGTCTCACAAAGCACATTAGAGCTTTACAAACCCTAATTCCCCAAGAAATGCTTTTTGATACCTTAATAAATTATATTGCACTAAACAAATTAGACAAAATTACTCAGACTGAATGGCACAAGTCACCCGAAGCCGCAATAGACAATCCGACCTTCACCTCACTACTAAACTTCTTATCTGACAGAGCTACATTGCTTGAAACCATGTCAGGTAATATCAAAGGACTGTCAAGTGTAAATACAAGGCAAACTTTTGTAGCTAGTCAAGCGCGGAAATGTTCTATCTGTAAAAACAACCACCAAACTTTTAAATGCCCTGATCTATTAAAGTTATCTATCTCAAATCGATACGCAGAAATAAGTGAAAGGCAATTATGTTTCAATTGCTTAAGGACTGGGCACACAAAGAATGAATGCTCCTCTATTTTTCGCTGTCGCCTTTGTGATAAAAAACATCACACTATTTTGCATCAACAACAGGATGCTGATTTAGATACAACAACTGACCCCAACATTACATTATCAAGCACCGGCCGGCTAAGTAACCATAACCCTATTTTGTTATCAGCAGCTGTTGTGCAAGTAGTTGACGCCAATAATAAGCTGTGCACTGCTAGAGCTTTACTTGATAGTGGTAGTCAGAGTAGTTTTATATCGGAATCGCTCGCAAGGAAATTAAAAATACCACCTAACAAAAGTAACATATCAGTTCTGGGTATAAGTAGTGCAAAAACTCAAATTACTCAATCAATAACAATAAGTATAAAATCCATGCACACTCATTTTGCAACAAAATTACACTGCCTCATTTTAAAAAAAATCAACGGAAATATTCCTTCAACAAATCAAGACCTTACCGACATTCATATACCGAAAAACGTTAGTTTAGCTGATCCATTATTCCACAAATCTAAAAAAGTTGATTTATTACTAGGCGCGGATATATTTTGGGATGTGCTGCGTGTCGGGCGCATGAGCTTGGGAAAGCACAAACCCACGATTCAAAAGACCACCCTTGGCTGGATTGTCACAGGTTCTTACTGTAACAAAAGCAGCAGGCAACGACACTGTTACTTTTCTCAACAGCAAGAAATTCAAAATCAATTAAAATTATTTTGGGAGTTAGAATCAGTTAATAACGTATCATCACAATCAGAGGAGGAGATTGCATGTAAAACTCACTTTAAAAAGACTACCTGTCGAAATCAAGATGGCCGTTTTGTTTGCAAAATACCATTTAAAGAGCCCATTCATTTACTTGGTGAATCAAAGAAAATGGCTATCAAACGATTTTATTCACTGGAGAAAAAACTTCAGACTAACCCACAATTAAATGAGTTATATTCCACTTTTATAAAGGAGTATTTAAGCAATAAACATATGTCCTTAAACAATAACCAAAACACCACTTCACAATCCTATTTTTTACCCCATCACGGGGTGTTAAAACCTACTAGCACTACCACCAAATTGCGGGTGGTATTTGATGGTTCTATGAAAACCACTTCCGGATATTCCCTCAATAAATTGCAAGCAGTCGGACCTACGATACAAAATGATTTGGTATCCATCTTATTAAGATTTAGACAATTCACATACGTTGTAGGCGCCGATATCGCAATGATGTACCGGCAAGTGTTAGTTCACGACTCCCAAAGAGACCTTCAACAAATACTTTGGAGATTCAGCCCCAAAGACCCTTTATTATCGTATAGGTTAAACACTGTCACCTACGGCACTGCTTCAGCTTCCTTTCTGGCTATTAGAAGTTTGTGTCAACTTGGGTACGATAATAAAATATCAAATCCTAGCGCTTCCAAAGCCATTTTAGAGGATTTTTATGTGGACGATCTCTTGACGGGATCCGATACTATTAACAACTTGTTAAAAACGTGTGCTCAAATCGATTCCATTTTAAAGAGTGGAGGTTTCATTTTACGAAAATGGGTTTCAAATGCGCCACAATTACACAAAGAATTGAATAAAAACAACGAGCCATGCTCCAACGTTGAATTGGGTGATTCTGATTACCTTAGAACACTAGGTGTTGAGTGGAATCCCAATCTTGACTATGTAAAGTACACAATAAACAATACCAGTATTCCTAATATCAATACAAAGCGTAGTATTCTTTCATTTACCAGCAAAATATTTGATCCACTCGGGTTATTGTCGCCATGTATAATTGTTTTCAAAATTTTATTGCAAACGTTGTGGACTGAAAACCTGGGTTGGGATGACCCTGTTCCAACTGAAATCAATAATGATTGGAAATCAACCATGGATAGCCTAATCCTAATAAACAACTTAAACATACCTCGTCACTCATTAATTATAAACCACGTAAACGTGCAATTACATGGATTTTGTGATGCCTCCGAAAAAGCATACGGAGCTTGCATATATTTAAGAAGCACTGATGTTCTCGGCAACGTTAAAATTTCACTATTGTGTGCAAAGTCAAAGGTCGCTCCTTTAAAAACTATAACCATTCCAAGACTTGAGCTGTGCGCTGCCGTCATCTTGACTAAACTGTCAACAAAAATTATCAACAAAAATTATCAACACGCTATCCATCAATCTATCAGACATATATCTGTGGTCTGACTCCACCATAGTACTATCATGGTTAAAACTAACTCCGAACACTTTAAAGACCTTTGTGTCAAACCGTACATCAGAAATTCTATACAACATGACTTCCAATCATCATTGGCGTCATGTGAATTCTAACTCAAATCCTGCAGATTTAGTATCACGAGGTGTAGAACCTTAAAACTTAATAGAGAATTCGCTTTGGTGGTCAGGACCTTCTTGGCTACACAATGTAGAAGAAGCTTGGCCTACCAGCGAATTCACAATCAGCCATATACCAGACATGCGTAAATGTACTATTATCAGCACTCATACCAAATTAGAAACCGATATATTCTCTCTGTATTCATCATTAAGAACACTGAAACGGGTTGTTGCATATTGTTTAAGATTTAAATCAAATTGTAAAACCCCTAAAGACAAAGTTATAGGTCCGCTGACTGTACTTGAGCTCGAAATAGCATTGAATAAACTTATCTGTATATCCCAATCTGAGTCTTTTCCGTCAGAGTTACATTCCCTAAAAAAAGGTGAAAATCTCAACAAAAGCAGCAAGCTATTACAATTAAATCCATTTTTGGATGAATCAGGAATAATACGAGTTGGGGGGAGTCTGCAACACTCAGATTTTGATTACAATAAAAGGCATCCCATAGTTTTGTCTCCTAATCATAATTTAACCAAACTTATAATGACACACGAACATAACAAATTATTTCACGTAGGGCCTCAAGCTCTGCTATTCGCAATTCGAGAAAGATATTGGCCAATAGCAGGTCTCTCTCTGGCAAAAAGAATTGTTCATGCATGTCTTATCTGCTTTAAATGTAACCCAAAAACCGTGTTAATAAAGTTAATAAAGGTTGCAATAGATCCAGAAACACTACCACAATCAGTGCATGTGAAACTTGCTGCTACACGAAAACAAATATAATATGCAGACATCCAGGTGTAGTCGATAAACTCTTAAAGTAATTAAGATGAGTAACCTACGATTATCGTTTATATAAACTACTATATATTCTAAGTAAACTTTGTTCTAAGTTATATGCATCTGTTTTTGTGTAAATGTGATAAAATTTGGAATCAGTGTTGTTGAATTTTATTATAGCATCCGTTTAAAATTTTTCCGTTTAAAATATCAGAGTAACATACACGTGTATGTTCAAACGAAGATTTACAACGATAGCCGCAGCAGCCTGTTGTCATTTGCACTAAAGTTGTTTCAACAATACGATATATTATTATTGTAATCTATCAGGGTAACTTACAAGGGTATAATAATTTATTAAAAAAGTCAAGGGTAATTTTTTATGAACCATAAAAAATAGAATATTGTGTGTTGCATACCTACTAGGTATTCAAGCTGTATTTCCCTCAAACTGTAAATGGTATTTAACTCACCATCAAACACTAGGGAGTGATTGAACTTTATTCTTAGTTATCTGCATCTTTTTTTGTGTATTTTTTGTGCCGGTAGTCCAAAATATAAATGGAATAGACAAAATTAGATATCAGCATTGTTGAATTTTAGTAGAGAATCCTTATAAATTTTTTATATAGAATATAATAATTTATTCTGAAAATTAATAACAATGAAAATTAAAAAGATTTTACTTAAAATGTCACAAAAGTATTAAGGTAACATGCACAAGATGTTCAAACAAAGATTTACAACGACTGCATGCGCCTTATGTCATTTGCACTAAATAGAGCACAACAAACAATACTACTGTATAATATCATGGTAATGTATCAGGGTAACATACACGGGTATGTTTAGGCGAAGATTTATAACAACCGCTGCAGCAGCCTGTTGTCATTTTCACTAAAGTTGTTACAACAATACGGTATAATATCATGTTAATGTTTTAGGTTAACATACACGGGTATAATAATTTATTAAAAAAGGTAATAGTGTTTTCTCATGAACCATAAGAGATAGAACATTAAAATTTAAAATGTAGGTGATAAAGTATATCCTCTATATAATTCAATAATTCTATTTTGTTCAAAATCATTGTGCGCGAAGTAGCGTCGTTAAACTAAATGAATACAAAAATCTCTCCTTTAAAAAGAAACGGTTTTTTTATTTGACGTTGACAGGTAGGAGGCTTAAGGTTGAAAATTTCAAAGCATATAATAGAGAATGTCCTTTATATAATTCAGTGATTGGTTTTTGTTTAAAGGTCATTGGGTAAGTGAATAGTGCAATTCAATGTAACCTTTAGGTAATAGAGGTTACAACAAATATTATAAACATTTTATTGCAACTTCTAAATAATATTATATATATAATATTATATTATAATAATTCTAATAATAGAAGTACTCTTAGTAGAGGTAAAAAATAAAGTGTATACATTTTATTAAAACCTCTATAAAATAAAGGTTTTATTGTATAATTTATACTTTTACTTAGAAGCTCTAAATAGAGGTACTAAATAAATGTAATAACTAAATTGTTGGAACCTCTAAATAATAAAGAATAACAATAAATAATGTTTGTATATATATATTATTACAACCTGTAAATATTAGAGGTAGTACCAAGAATTATTTATTATGAAAACTCTTAATTTGTTTTCAAAAAAATTTTTATGACCAACTGCAAACGTTTTATTTAATGCTGTTAACACATTAATTGTCAACAATATTTTTTTAAAGTTTTAATAAAATAAATACTTATTGTAAAGAATAAGACTGCGTAGGTTTTGCTAGCAGTATAAAAAACCTAATCAAGTAGGGTGAATGATATTGTACTATAGAAATTGGTCAATAGAAAAGGATTTTATTTATTCTAGTTTAAATATTAAAGAGTCTGCCAATGAAATGAATCTAATATGCTAATATTAACGAGCATATTTAGTGGACGAAAATGTCTTCGTGTTGTTGGAAAATGTTGCCAATGCTTTAACAATTTTTCGTAAAAATTGACCAGGTAAAATACACAAACTTATTGTAGAAAGATAAATAAATAAGCTTCAAAATTTGCTATATTTTAATAATACAAGGTATTATAATTGAAATGCTACCAAAATCATCACCAGTTTGCAGATATTTTTGATGCAGTCAATAAATATGTTGATTTTTCGATTTGTGTATGTAGAGTTAGTAGTGTTACAAAGCTGTTTCTGGATACAATTTAAAGTTTAGATATAAAGTATTAGGGTGGGGATGCATATAGGTTGCGATATGAAGAAGAGGCGTGGCTAGACTTGGATGAATGTAAAAGGGGTTAAGAATGGGGATTCATTTAGGTCCTATGATCAAATGTCATGTATAGGATGTATTGCTATTGGTTTAGAAGACGATGACGTCATTACAGCTTTTATATGTAGGTACGTCATTACAGCAATTACTGTTGGTACAGTCCCTATAATACTTAAGAATATGAGTGAGAAAGCAGTAATGGTAAAGAGTGAGATAGCGATATTAGTTATTATGTGTGTGTTGGTATTAGCGTAGAAGATATGGCCGTAATTATTGCATTCTTTGTCAATTTCCAAAACCCAATCGTTTATGTTTGTATCCTCGATGTAGCGGTGGATGCAGTCAGTATAAGATTTAAGCATATTTCTCATTATTTGTTATAAGATAATGACGTTATAGTTGCAAAAGTGTTAGTTATATGTTTTAATGACGGTATATTACACATGGTGAGGTATAATATGAAAGGTTATAGTATAGTTTGCGTTATATATTTTTAAGAATTGTTAAACATAGATTATAACAATAACAATTACAACAACAGTGTTTAATTATTTATAACAGTGTATTTATACGATACAATGTATCTTAGTGATCTGACTTAAATGCATAACGTTCAATGTCATTAAAGTAAAGATGCACAAAGAAATTGCCATAAATAATTTCATCTACTTATTAAAAATTGTTATTCTAATCTAATCTATATAATCAATTCCTAATAGTTGCATATCCTTATTAGGAATTTTATTAAATGTCATGGAAAAATGCAATAACAGCATAATAATCAAAATGCATAATAAATTAAAAAATTAATTTGCAAAATATTTTGAGAATACTGGGCTGGATTTAATATTATTTTGTTTAAGCGTTTTTTAATATTTATATATTGTTATATCCGGAACATTGAAATATAACAAATTTTTTGAAATGAGTTTGTAAGTTATATTTTAATAGTAGGGGCGGAGCGGTTAAAATTTTTTTTTTTTTTTTAATGGCTGATTCTAGTAAAAAGTCGCTATCTAGTAAAAAGTCGAACCGTAAGAGATAATCAATTTTTGACTAAAATCCTAACCGTAAGGCAACAATAGTGTAAAATAAATTTAGGCAAGAAAAAAAAAAAAAAAAAAAAAAGAAATTAAAGGATTAGAGTATATAAGCTGTATATATTTTATATTTTCTTCAGTTTTAAATAAATATTTTAGCAAGTTTATCTAAACATTTTATAATAATGGCTTATCGTTGCAAACCCTATCCAAAATTAAATCACGATAAAAAGTTAAGTGTTGGCAGTAATGAATCAGATTCTAAACCAATATATAATGATTCTGTATATTTATTAAAATCATTATAATATTTAAATAACAGTAAATCAAAACAAGTGATAATTGGAATTAAAGTAACTAATTTATGTGAATCAATTTTAAAAATAGAAAAGGTTAATAAAAATGGTGTTATTATATCCGAGCAAGATTGGAATATCCTGTTAAATAACAAAAATATTATTTCCAATTATTTTGAAGAAAGTGAATATTTAGAACAGCCTCACATAACCTTATCAAATTACACAATATATTTTCAAACCTTTTATGATAAGCCAACTATGGTTCTTGAAGGAAATATACAATGTCAACAGCAAGATTTAAATGAACAAAAACTTAAATCATCTTCTGTTTATTTGCAGAAAGACTCGTGGGACAATTTGTTTAATATTTTTAATTGTATAACAGTGACATTAAAAAATTATAATTTGTGTTCAAAGTTAGTGGATAAATCTTTATATCAAGATCAAAATAATTTGTTTAATAATTTTAAAAATACTCAAAGTATAAATTATAAAAATCACAATATGAATTTTTATCTCTGTTTTATTAAAAATAATATAAATAACAATATTGATTTAATTAATAATTTAAGTCATAAATCATCAAAAATAAATTTAGAACTGTTGGAACAAGAAATAAAAACTTTGTGCATAGACTTTTTCAAAATTAAATTATACAATAAGGCTCAAGAATATATATATAACTTATCAAAAAATGGAAACGATTTTTAATTTGGAAGATGATACAGAGCTATTAAATTTAGATATTGATCCTTTGCTTTTTGATGAAGATTTTTCATTACCTAAATCATTGAATTCAGATATTGATATACAGAATAAGTCTAAAATTACAGCTTTTTTAAACAATGAGGGTAATAATATAAATTTGACTCCTTCTAAATTGACTGCAGTTTCATTTTTATTTAATGAAACACCTATATTATTAAAAAAAGATATGTATTTAATCAAAATAGGTTTAAACTGAACTAATCAGTTTGAACCATAAATTTATATTTATGTGATTATTTTGAGCTAATAGAGCATATAAAGCAATTGATTAATATGTTTAATGGTCAATTGTTAATACCATCGAATATATTATTGGAAACAAAGTATAAAATAAATATATTTAATTCAAATAGTATTGCAATTATTTCAAATTGTAAAACTCATATATCAGTATTTTTAAATATTTTTGATTTAATACATTTCTTATCCTTAAATGATCATATTAATGCTATTGGTATAAATTTTTCTAAAATGCAAATTGACTTATCTAATACATATAATATTTTTTTAAATAATATTGTATTGTATTTAAAAAATAAAAATATTGATATTTCTAAAGAGAATTTATTTTACGAATGTGAAGAGTTAAATTTTAATGATATATTATTAAGATTGATAATAATTTCAAACATGTCGTATATATTAGAAGAAATATCAAAACTATTGTAATTACCTAATTTATAATATACATTATTTATTAATATATTATATAAATTTAAAATGTATATATTTCTTTTATTTATTTATTTATTAGGTTATAACTACATCCATAAGAATCATAATATAAATTATAATTACTATAACAACAGTTTTTTATTTGGCATGGAGGTACATCTCTTTGTATGTTACCTTTGTTATAATGTTTGTAACATAATCGACGTCCTTGTATATTGTGATTTTCTTTTAAATACATTGAGAGCCGGTTCCAGTTTTGTTCAATATCGGTAGAAAACATTATATAATGCAAAAAAAACTCTGTTAATAAATAATGTAATTCCTCATCAGTAAGATTTTCTAGTAAACACTCATTTTCTTTACATTTTTTTAAATTAGCTTTAACTTTTGAAATCGTTTTCGAAACTTGTTCATGATCATTTAAAAATTTAAAATCCATTATTTGATTATGAGATGGTTACTCTTTAATGATTTTAATAATATAAATCGGTATTTAAAACAATTATGTAATTTTATTAACAATTCCATTTAATGGTTTATCAATAATTCTAAATCAATAATTTTATCATGAATAATTAGAGCAAAGGCGCGAACAAAACCAACAATCATTTCTGATGTTTCTAATTCAAGCCTAATATCCACTGGGGAAGATTTTAAAAATTCATTTTGTTTGGAACAATCTATTATTATTAAGGGCGCTTTTTCTTTAAAATCTTTTAAATTCAAAACAGGGTATGGATTCTTATTATAGTATGATTTTTGAAATTTTGCATACATTTCATAGGCTAATGATTATTTATTATTATTATAATCTAAGTTTAGATTATCATATGGATACATTTCAGAATTTAGGTATAATTTTACGTTTCTCAAATTACATGTATAAAATTTACTTATGTCCTTCGTCATATAATTTTTTGATTCCCTTTGTAGTCCTAATATAACCTAAAGTGGTTTTTCAAGTGAAGTTGTTGTTTTTATTGACCAAACTTGATTAGTTGAACTTCATAAAGCAGGATATTCGTATAATTCCCAAGCTCGAAAACCAATGTATAATGATCTATCACGTTCTATTGTTTGCAATAATTTTAATTTTTCTTTGTCTGATACATTAATATGAGGCATTTGCCATTGAATTTTGTCAATGACTACTTTTGGTAATACATCTTTAACTGCTGCTATACATAGTGCGTTATTATCGTTTTTTGATCGAATTAATATTAATTCATGCTTTACTGGTGAAATATTTTTTTCAAAATCTTCACAAAAACCAAATATCGTTTTAAGAGGAATACATACACTGAAGTTTCTATTTTTATCTATTATATTGGTATCCTTATCGCACCACCCTAAATTTTAAATATAAATATCATTACTATTATGTGAGACATAGCCTTGCAAGATAGTAGTAAATGATACACCAGGGCTTTTATTTAAATCAATTTCAACTGAATTTATTTCATATCTTATACTGTCAAATAGGTGTAAAACACCATTTAATATTAATACTGGGGTTGCTTCTAAAGTGTCCTGTATTTTTCTTTCAATGTATAAATATGATTGTGACGGTAATGTAAAAACATTATGTTGATTTATTGGGATTCGTATTTTATCGTTATTTCCAAAAGTAGTAGTAGAATATGGGTTATATGAATGTATTTCATATTGGCTTACTGATTCGTCAAAAACAAATTTATTTTCAACATTAAGCATAAGAGCGGTCATTGTAGAGTATTTAATTTAAACCCTAATGACTTGAAAAACTGTTTATTTTTTAATGTTAACCTCTTAAAAGGCTTTGTTGTACTACGCTGAGTTTCATTAAGCGTAAATTATATATTGTTTTTAAATTATGACATATACCCATTATTGAACTTTTCTTATGTGTAATCTTCAGGAAATTTTTTCTTTTCTAAAATTAATGAGTTTACCTTCTTCATTAACAATTTTTAAAGAAATATTATCTATTTTCTGTACAACGATTGCAAGGTAAATGATTTGTTTTGGAATTTCTATTATCTTATAACCTGAGAGACCGTTGAAAAGAATTCGTGTATTATGTGTACCAAGTTTCCATTTAAATATGCGCCCGCTGTTATATTGCATTCAATACGTATATCATTTACTTTAATAATGTTTACCGGTAAGTTAGATACATGTAATATATTAGGTTCTAATACTTGCTTATTAAATCCTAGTAATGAACCAATACAATTTTCTTTTGAAAAATATATTTTTTCAGTACATATTATTTTACTTTCAAGAGCATTTGTATTTGCTCTTAAATTTAAAAATACTTTTTTTATTTGTTTATCAGATATTTCTTTAAATTCGCTGTTGTGTTTTATCGCTCTAGAATCACCCATGTTTAACCTTAAATATTCTTGAATATCCTCCAATTCATATGAACCCACTGGTATTGTAACAACTTTACCATCTCCATAATAAAATTTATTGTTGGTATCATCAATGTTTGGTATTGAAATAAATGTTTGAAAGTCTACTATTCCCAATTCATAAGATTCATTATATAAATCTATTGGTGGGAAAATATTAGCATTTAAAATGGATTTATTTCCAATAATTGTAAATGTCATAGACATTATTTTTTAATTAAAAATCCTTTCAGGATAAGCTTAGTAATAGTAATAACAAATTAAAAATAAAACTCATGTATTTATAGCAATATGTTATTTATTATAAATATAAGAATTTGAAATCAAAAAATGTAATCATAAATGTCCACAATTTACAGTATTAAATTTTTAAAATCTATTATAGTTACTAGCTTTTACCCCTGTTGCAAGCGACGTCTGTTTTTTGTGTGTGGCTTAAATTTCATGTCAAAATTTAGATCCATTTTTTAATTAAATAAATAAATAAACTCGTCCTATATTAATTTTACATATAATAACAATAAATTTTTCATTCAAACTGAATAAGAAAATATATTTTTTATATCAAAATAAAAAATATTTTTAATTTATGCGTAATTTGACCAACTTTTTTCAAAATTTGGGATTTTTTTTTTTGATTCGTAAAGAAGTTACCAAGGTTAGCCTATATACTATATTT
Organism: Panorpa germanica; assembly: GCA_963678705.1. Classification (NCBI taxonomy): domain Eukaryota; kingdom Metazoa; phylum Arthropoda; class Insecta; order Mecoptera; family Panorpidae; genus Panorpa; species Panorpa germanica. The sequence continues at coordinate 89,420 of CAVMBN010000150.1, forward strand.
CAACTTTCTAGCACAATTTTTAATCTCGGCAAATACTGCCCCCGTGCCCCCAAATAAAATTTTGAAATTCTGAATTTTTTTTTATTAATAATATATTTAATTATTCTAGAATCCATAATATGAACTTTCTCCAAAATTCCCTACCGGGCCCCTGAAATTCATCATCCTCACCTTTTTTAATTTTTGAATTTCTAATTTTTAAGAAATGTCAGCAATACACATGCAAAATTTCAACTTTCTAATTAAAAGTAATACAGCAAAAGAAGGATTACTTTTTTTTTAGTTTTTTCCAAAATTACGAGTTTCCAGGAAATTAAGGGAAAAATCCGAGTACGCCAAAAGTCTTAGAACTTTTTTCTCTACGAAATAGAAAATTTTTAAAAACTTCCCTGGAGCCGTTTTCAAGATGCCATACAAAATTTGAACCAAACATATAAACATATAAGAAAACAAATATACACCTGGGACATTATAACTATAGTTATATTGAATAGTATTATTGGTCAAGTATTGAATTGCTTCTATTGGTAATTGAAGGTTACCAAAACTATTAAAATATAAAATATTTTTAATTCTTTTTATGTAAGCTATCCAATGTGTTACTGCTGATGTTTTATCATCTAAATTTATTATACCACTCTTATTTATATACATTTTTGTCGGCAAATCATTTCTCATGAAAACCTCTCTAAAGTGAGGGATATTAAATTTCTTGGTATATTTTTTTAAATCAACATTAGTAAGGGCTCGTTCCGTTAAGGTAGCTTTAACGAAAGTTTTTTGGATATGGATTAATATATAATCCTAACCTTTTTTTATATGGTTTTAAATAAATTCCTCTGCCAGATTTTTCAATAGCAATTGCCTCAAGTGTGGTTATGTTTTTGAGTTTCTTCTAACATTTTCTTTGCATCCTTTGCCTCATTTATTGCTTTTGCAACACCTGCAACACCACCGGCCAATCCACCAATGGCTGCTAATCCCGCAAATAATGGAATTAGAAAAAGTAGAAAACCACCTACTTTTGGTATAGGAATTACTCGTAGTTTGTTAACTTTAAATTTAGATTTTTTATTAATTGAAGATTTCGCTGCTTTTGAAGCAATCTTGATAGCTTTTGATACACTTTTAGAATTATAAAGGTTTATTAAATTATTTTTTAGTGCACTACGGGCATTTAGGACGGCTTTTTGAAATGCTGCCATACTATGCTTTGCATCTGCTCTACCCTTTACTTTCCTTTTTTTTATTTTTTTTAATTCGTTTTATCCCCATACCAAGTTTGGTTTTTATATTTATGATATAAGCAACAAGTAATGATGCTAAACGTTCACTTAACTATGTAATGAAACTCGTGAAGCGGTTTAACAGAGACTGTTTTATTATTTCTAACTTAGGTTGACATATACAATGACAGATGGCGCTAGTGTTACAAATTATTTTTATACTACCATAGACTGTAATCCAAATTGGAACAATGTTTAATTAAAAATAACACCCCCACTTATAAAAATAATATCTACATTAAAGTTACACAGTTTTAGAACAATACATAAAATTATATTTTACTATTTTCATAAACATATATTTATACTTATTTTATTTGTGTCAACCCTATACCATTTATGAATTTATAATGTTTTATATGACAAAGACTTTTGGTTAACACATCAGCTGGTATATCGTTAGTAGGCAAATAAGATATTTGTACTAAATTTTTATTGACACATTCTTTAATGAAATGATGCCGAACATCAATGTGTTTTGTCCTTCTATGGTATAAAGGATTAGATGCTAACTTTTGTGAACTTTGGTTATCACTTAATAAAGTAACTGGTACATTTTCAATTTTAGTTTTCATTATTTCACAAACAAGATTTTTTAAGTAAATTGCTTCCTTACATGCTTCTGACAGGGCCATGTACTCAGCCTCGGTGCTGGACAAGGCAACTGTTTTTGTTTCCTACACTCGTATGATATTGCACATCCAGACATCTTAAAAACAAAACCCGTATATGACCTTCTGTCAATTGAGCATGATGCCCAATCAGCATCAACATACCCTATTAAATTACAATTACTTTTGACATATTTTAATCCATAATGTTTAGTTTTATTTAAATATTTCAATACCCGTTTTAGATGTTTCCAATGAATCTCACTGTAACAATTATTATATTGACTTAGAAAACTAACTGCAAAAGCAATATCTGGTCTTGTGAGTACAAATAAGTACATTAAAGCACCTAACAATTGTTGGTAGGGATATTGCTGAGAAATAGTTGCAGCCTTTTCTAACTTTAAATTATTTTCCATCGGAGTGTTTAAACTCTTACTGTTATACATATTAAATCTTTTCAAAATTGTATCAACAAAGTCCTTCTGATCAATGGAAATAGAGTCATTATTTACTGTTACATTCATACCAAGACTATTTTTTATTTGGCCTACATCTCTTATGTTAAATTTTGCTTTTAATTCACTTTTTAAGTTCTCACAAGTTTCCTTACTGTTATAAAAGACAAGAAAATCGTCAACAAACAGAGCAATATAAACTTTGATATTTCCATCACATTTCATAAATAAACACGGCTCATACTGAGACTTGATATACCCTAATTCCAGTAATAATTCCTCAACTCTTTGATACCAAGCTCTGGCAGACTGTTTTAGTCCATATATTGCCCTTTTGAGTTTTAAGACTTTATTCTCACAATTAGCAAAGTTTGAACAAGCTGGTATTTCCATGAAAATAGTCTCATTTAACAGACCATTCAGAAATGCAGTAGGGACATCAAGGTGAACAATATCTAAGTTTTTGTCGACACTTAGTGCAAATAATAACCTCAAAGTGGAATATCTGAGAAGTGGTGAGAAGGTTTTCTTAAAGTCTGTACCTATCTTCTGACTGAATCCCTTCGCAACTAGCCTCGCTCTGTACCGCACTTCACTATCACTATTGAGCTTTCTTTTAAATACCCACTTGCACTTCACAACTGTCTTATTTACTAGTCTGTCCACTAACTTCCACGCATCTTGGTCACTGAATGATTGCAATTCTTCTCTGATTGCTTTCTGCCACTGCTTCTTTTCTGGTCCATTCACGGCGTCATTCAGGGTTATTTCTTTTTCAGAGAAGTCCTCCATAACACACAAGTTTACATAGCTATAATAATCTGGTTTCTTTCGAGTACGTTTCTGTGACATTTCAGTGTTTTGTTGCTGAGAACTAACCTCTCTGTCTTCTGACGTCAATGTCATTGACTCATGGTAGCTGTCCTCCAAGTCACTCAACTCTTCTACTGGAACATAGGTTTCGTCATGTTCATCAATCTGCTCATCACTTTCAGCTTCTTGACTTGATAAATCCTGAACATTTTCTGACTGTTTTTTTTCCACTGAATCCTGTATGTCACTCTTGTCTTGTATAGTAATCTGAGATGTCATACTGTCACACTCTTTTTCCATTATTATGACGTCCCTTGCAACTGTCACTGTTTTTGTTATGGGATCATATAGCCTACAGCCTTTAGTGTTGTCAGCATAACCAACAAGAAAAAGTCTCTTTGCTTTCTTATCCCATTTAAGACGTCTTTCCTTCGGGATGTGTGTCATGGCTATGCTGCCGAAGACTCGGATATGGCTCACAGTGAACTGGCTTATATCCCATCCATAATTCAAATGGAGTTTTCTGATGAATTCCTGCTGCAGGAGATCTGTTTTTAAAGTATACTGCAGTATGAACTGCCTCTGCCCATAACTTTTTTTTAAATTTGGCTTCTGATAGCAGGCATCTGGCTTTTTTTACTACAGATCTATTGTACCTTTCACAAAGCCCATTTTATTGAGGGATATATGGGTTTGTTTTCTGATGTACTATGCCACATTGCTTCATATAATTCTCCATAACTGCTGAACAAAATTTACTTCCGTTATCAGTTCTTAAAATCTTTATTTTTGTTGATTTCTGATTTTCCACTAAGTTTTTGTACTGTTTGAAGTAGGTGAATGTCTCATCTTTAGATTTGAGAAAGTACACGTGTGCCATTCGACTGTAATCATCCACGAATAGTAAAAAGTATTTGGCCATACCGAGCGACTTAGTTTCATAGGCCCACACAGGTCTGCATGTACCAGATTTAACACCTCCTTGCTTCTTGACAAGCTGGTGGGAAAGGGGAGTCTAGTTTGCTTTCCCTCGCAGCAAACTGTGCAATTACTTTTGTCAAATTCTGCCTTATCTTGTAAATTTAAGCCCTCCACAGCACAATTTCTTATGACGTTCAGGTCACTTTTGTTAATGTGGCCAAGACGCCAATGCCAAATCTTGCTGGAAGTTACTGCCATTGCTGCTAGAAGCTCTTCCGACTTTACAATGTTTAACTTGTACACACCATTCACTTGGTTTGCTTCTCCAATACAATCGTTTTGCTGGTTGTAAATGTGACACATATTTTTGTTGAAAATGACTCTGTTGCCACTGGCTATGATCTTGCTCACGGATAGCAGGTTTGTAGTTAGGTTATGTATGCACAAAACATTGTTTTTTTTATGTTAAACTCTGAATCTTCAACACATGTTGTTATCTGCAGATCTCCAGAACATAAAACCGGCACTCTTTCTTTATTTGCCACTACAATGTCTCGAGTTTCTGTATTGTACGAAATATTTGTCAACAAACTTTTGTTTGATTCGGATATCAAATGAGTGCTTGCGCCCGAGTTTACATACCAGTCTTTGTCACTAAATTCACCAGTCAAAAACATTGCACTGAATGCGTTCATTTGTTTTTCGTTATGTGTACTCGCATTCGTATTATAAGATCGGGACTTATTTTTATAGTGACCAGTTCTTTTGCACTTATAACACTTGACATTTTTTCCCGGCTTGTTAGTTTCACTGACGTAACCTTGACCGCCGCCATTTGCTTTTCCTTTGCTTTTATGGCACGCGTTTTGATGATATGCACTTTTGGCAATAAAAGCACCCTCGGACTTTGTTATTTCAGAATCTGCACTCATATCCAATAGTTTCGTCTTTATAGCGTCTGCACTAATGTTCATCCCAGAGTGCTCAATGGCCATAATCATAAGCGTACTTTTCTGGCAATCCGGCCAACAGGAGGGACCCTATCAACTCATCGTTGATTTCAAAGCCTGTGCCCTTTAGCTTTTGTGCCGTATCCACTAACTGTGTTACGTACGCGGTCACTGAGTCGCAACTTTCAAGACGAATGGAGATCAAGCTTCTGAGTAGGCTGATGCGGCGGGTGAATCCAGTATCGTCGAATAACGACTTCAACTTATTCCATAAGCTATGGACCGTTGTTTCATTTTTGATGTGTTCATATAGTGATGGATCAATGGTCATCACTATCTTAGCTTTAGCCTTTTTGTTATCTTGCGCGCTTAATCCTTCGCTGTTGCTGATGTCAATGCCTTCGAGGATGAGGAAACTTTCCACTGCAAACGCCCAATCATCGTAATTGTCCCTTCCCTTGAGCTTTAGGATATTCATAGAACAATTTTCTGCTATTATCACTGTGCTGTACAAAGATAACTAACTTTTTTTTTTTTTTTTTTTATTACTTTACGCGGGTCTGGGCCCATAACCTAATGAAACTCGTGAAGCGGTTTAACAGAGACTGTTTTATTATTTCAAACTTTGGTTGACATATACAATGACAGATGGCGCTATTGTTACAAATTATTTTTATACTACCATAGACTGTAGTTCAAATTGGAACAATGTTTAATTCAAAATAACACTATGTATCTTTAGAAAAATATTGTTTCCAAGCTTTCTCAATCAGTATTTTATCGGCTGCGAGTCTTTTCCTTAAATCTTTATAGCGGTGATATGCAATGTCATGTTCTTTGCAAGCTGAATCCAATGCATTAATTCCTTGATCTCCTCGGTTTAAACATTCTATCAAATGTGTTCCAGGACCGCAATAGTTGTAACCAGGCAAGTGCAACGCAAAAGGTAATTTATTGAATAATTTATCAATAAGTTCATCATCTTTTTTTACTTTTATCATACTGACCAAAATATGTGATATCATCTAATTTTATACTTTATAATATTTTTATATATAAAGAATAAATATTCGAAACGTATTTTATTAGTTTATAATACATGCCTGGTTAAACAATGAAGTTTATAAAGCAAAAACAAACTCTTTCTGTAAAAAATATTGATAATCAAAGTATTAATTACACTAATAATTCAAAACATGGATCACTATTACCAAATGACATTATATGCATTATTTGTGGACCTTCAAACTGTGGAAGAACTAATGTTATGTTTAATCTAGTTGAACATCCAAATGGTTTGCAATTTAAAAATATATTCATTTATTCAAAATCTTTATATCAACCATAATATAAAATATTACAACAAATTATAAAGAATAATAATGGTATGGGATACTATACATACACTGACAGTGAAGAGATTATTAGACCTAAAGATGCTAGTCCAAATTCTATACTCATATTTGATGATGTTGCTTGCCATAAACAAAATAATATTCGAAATTTTTTTAAAATATGCCGTCATAATTTGTTAGACTCTTTCTATTTATATCAGACTTACAGCAAAATTCCAAAGCCATTAATACGGGATAATACTAATTTTATTATATTATTCAAGCCGTATTCATATTATACAACTTAAGATGAATTAAATTTAAAGCACTTATATGATGATTATGTTACCTTTGACTTTCCGAGTTTTCTAGAGTTTAAACAAAATTTAAATTTATGTTGGGATTCAAATAAATATTCCTTAATGGTAATAGATAAAAATATTGACTTAAATAAAGGGCGATACAGAAAAGAATTTGATATGTTTTACCTTTACAATAATAATCAGTGTTGAGGTAACCATCTTAATAATAACAAACGCATCCACGTATTTATATCAACGTAATTCTAATAAACGTTCAGGTAACGTTCAAATTACGTTTAAATTACGTTTAAGTTACGATCAAATTAAGTTAAATTACGTTAGGTTTACGTTTAAGTTGTATAAAGTTTGCATGTAACCATGTTTAAATCAAAGAAGCGTGCAAAAATTACTGTGGTTAAAATAAAAATTCCTCCTACTAGATTTAAAAAAAGGAATAGTAAACGTAAAATAATAAGCAATACGACTAATGATGAAAATAAAAAATTGACACGCTATTTTATTAAATCAAGCGATTCTATAAGACAAAAGTATCTTGCATTATACTAGGAGAATCTGAGGCACAAAGGTATCTTGACAAACAGCTTAAACCAATAACTACTCCACTAAACATACTAGCTAATAAAAGTGCTTTTAACATTAAATAAGTGCAACCAACCAAACAAGATATTGATACAAAACCGTATGATTTCAAGGTATAAACAATTAAATCTAAACTAAATAACATGTTAAAAGAACCACTAGACACTACATTTATACCAGAACAGCAAAATGATTTAACATTAGCTAATGAACCACATAAAAAACAAGAACCAACAATGGAACTTAGTCAGTCAGATGATGAGGTTTTTGAATCAAATGAACCCTTAGAATATAGTAGAGTACATGATCCAAACTTATTTAAGACATCTAAAGAACTGTCTCTTATTGAAGAAAATCTTAAAAAGCAAGTTGTTAAATACGCCTTTCAATATTTAATTGATTTAAATAGGCGTGAAGGTGATCCTAGTATTTTTGATAACATATTTGGTATAAATTTAGAAGACGGTAATTTAATACTGGGAAAAACACTGGTTACGTTTTATAAAGAGGGTATAATAATAAGAGAAAAAAAATATAAATCATCTCCTGGATTATATAAATTGCTTTTTAAAACAGATCCGAGCGCAAATATTTATAGTAAAGAAGATTTAAAAGACTACAAAACAATTTTACCTAATACTTCTGCACATAGAACATTATATTTGCCTAATCGTAAAATTAAATCTAGCAAAGGTATAAAATACAAAAAAATTATATCGCTATTATTTCCTCCTCAAACAAAATTAAGTGCCCCAGCGTCTTCAACACCATATTCTTCAGAAAAATTGCAAAACATTCGATCAAGACTTTTGCAGCGTATGTCCTCAGTTGGTTTACAAAATAATAAACGTTTTAATAAAGGTTTCAAGAACCAATAAAAATCCAAAAGATTACATTTATTGAGATAATCCAAACGATTAGTTGATACACTAAGATTACTAATTAGTTCAAAAGCGGCTGGCAATACATCACATGACAATGAAATTATTTCAATAGGTAAAAAATTAAAAGAAGCTAACATTTTTAAATAAATACTTAAACACATTCCCTTTCATTCTCTTTCATTAATTTATAACTACTCATGTAAGTAACATGACTATTAACGAATTTGGAGTACACAATAATAAGAAAAAAATTACGCTGCACGAAACAGTATCAAAAAATTATTTAATTATTATAGATAGACGTTTAAATGCTGCAGAGAAAGATATTCACGATGCTTATATTAATAACTTTCGAAACTGTATTGAAGTAAATAAAAAAATTGCAATATTAATTACAGAAATAAAAACAAAACATAGTTTAGATATTAGTTCTTGATAAATTTTGTGTAATAATAATAAGTATGAGCAAAATAAAAATAGCTATAATTGATGAGTTACATAAACCTGCGCGTAAAAACTATAAGCGTAGACATGTAATCAAAAAAGGTCTAAATGGTAGCTGGCAAGCCGACTTAGTAGAAATGATTCCGTATGCAAAAGAAAACAAATGTTACAAGTATTTACTCATAGTAATTGATATATTTTCTAAATATGCATGGGCAGTTCCAGTAAAATGAAAATCTGCAAAAGACGTTACTGTTGCATTTGAAAATATTTTAATAAAAATAAAAATAAGGTTCCGAAAAACTTACAAATAGATAACGGAAAGAAATTCTTTAACACTGAATTTAAAAAAATAACAAATTATTATGGCATAAACCATTATAGTACATTTAGTAATATGGAAGCATCTATTGTTCAAAGATATAACAAAACTCTAAAAAATGCCATGTGGAAAGATTTTAGTATAAAAGGCAACTATAATTGAATTAAAAACATTGATGCACTTGTTAAAAAATATAATAATTCTCATCATTCAACAATTAATATGAAGCCATCTCAAGTATCAATAAAAAATTAAAAGAAATTATTAGGAAATGTATACAATAGAATAAAAAGGGTCGATTTAGGTCGCAAAACAGTTGGAGATTATGTTCGGTTTAGCAAAACAAAATCATTATTTGCAAAAGGGTATACTTTTAACTGGGGTACCCAAATATTTACTATACCAAAAGTGCAACTAACTAATCCAGTCACATATTTACTTAATGATTCTCTTGACCAATCAATTGCAGGCGCGTTTTACAAACAAGAACTACAAAAAACAAAATATATAGGTATATATCTAGTTGAGAAAGATTTACAGAAAAAAGGAAAAAAAGCTTTTGTAAAGTGGTTAGGTTTAGATAAATCTCAAAACAGTTGGATAGATGCTAAAAATATTGTATACCATTTTAAATAAATAAAACTGTTGGTTATTATAAACATTTATTTATTTTACATTAAAAATATACTTATAACAATAAATCGCTATCACTAAAATTAATAAAACCTTAAGGCAAAGTATCATTATGCAATTTTGAAACTATTCCTCTCTGAGTACAATTTTTTTTATTTAAAGTTCTCAAACAATTTTCATAATCTTCTAAAGAAATATGGTTTTTCAGTACACTTGTCTTTATTTCTTTTATTTTTTTTATAATGTCATTATTATAAACTTTTATTGTATACATTTTCGGTCTTAGTCCTAAAAAATGAGTCATAATTTTACCGATATTTTCATCCTTCATTAAACCCAATACTTTTTTATTTACACGGGGAATATTATATTCATTACTTTCTTTATAATCATTTGTATCAAACTTACTTATATCCTGTTTTATAGTTTCATAAATATCTGATGTAATAATTTCATATATTAACGAGTCAGTATCAATATATAATAACTTTAAATTATTATTAAAAAATTCTTTTTGCATATAATTGTAATAAAAATCATGCATTACTGTTTTAGATAAATCTAATATTAAAAAGCTAACATATATAGGTTTATTAAATGTAATATTAGGTTTTAACAGTCCATTAGCCACAACATTTTTAATAAAAATTGTTCGGCTATGAAAATTAGGTCGTGCTTTTAAACTTTTTACTCCATATGGACCACTCCATTTTGTATTTAATTTAATATCACGATGTTTTCTAACATTTTCCATTGTCTTACCAAATACACTGTTATTGAATAATTTATACAAATTTTTCTAAAAATCATTGGTAGCCAATTTTTTTTTTCTGTATTTAAATCGATATAGTTTTTTAGCAACGGTGATTGACTAAATTTTAAAACTCGATGTATTTTTATTACTTGCATTCCTAAATGTATACATTGCTTTAAATTACTATAAATAATTATATACTTCTCCTTATCATATAAAGTAGTTAAAAGTATTTTATGTTTACTTCCCTGTGCAATACAATCCTCAGGACAATAATATATTAAATCCATACACATATTAAGTAAATAAAATATATTTTTCTTTATTAATTGATATCAAAGAAGTTCTTCCACTTATTCCAGTAGCTAAATCAATTATTATAAAATGTAAATCATAAGATGATAAATTGTAAAAAATTATTGGAATTACATAACTTTTAATATAATTTAAATAACATTCATTATGAGCTGGTCCTCTATAATTTCTTGTGAAATTACAATGATCTCGAACACGGTTTTTGTGCAACGGTTTTTTACATATATGACAATTTATTACAAACATATATGAATATTTTACCTAATATCCAACGCTATGTGCAATATGTGTTTGATATACTCCCTTAGTTTCAATATTTGTCACATTACTATTAAATATACTTTCTAAGTCTGCATAAATAACATATGCATTTCTAATTTTTTTCTTAAAGTTTTTAATTTCAAGTATATTAGAATTTTCAACTAGCATTATTGGTTGAACTGGTCTTAGACCTAATCCAACGCAGTCTTGTTAATGTTCCTTAAACTTGCACTCATCTCTAAAAAAATGTAAACATCGATCACATATAAATTTTTTATGATTTGTTTTTGAAAGTTGATTACTAATAAGTCTTGATAAATTCTTTATATAACAAAAATGAAATTTTATTTTGTTGTCGCATTCCTCATTATTACTTTCAACATCATTTTTTTCATCCTCTTCTGCTTCTTCTTTTTCAAATTCATAATCACTTTGAATCATTAATAAATGAATATGTTTACTTTCATACACAGGACTAACATATACAGGAATGCAAACAAATGTTTTTTTGCTCTTTTTTAAAATATACACATTGATTGATATAATATTAAGTTTTTCAAATTTTGATACTTGGGATAATGTCATTGGAAATTTTACACCATTTCAATTAAGACAATTTACATATCCCTTATAAAACGATACTTTTTTAGCATTATATTTTGCTCGATTAGGCGCTGATAATACTGTCCATATAAAACATTTATCATCTTCATTCTAAACATTTATTTAAGCCTTTCTTTATTTTATTTCAACTGGTACGTCAATAAATGATGAACCATAAAATGGTACAAATTGATTTATATTTACTATCATATTACTAAATCTTTTAATACAACATCAATAACATTTTCCTTATACCAATGTTTTAATTCTGTTGATACAAAAATTTCATAATTTTTAGTATTAAAATATTTGTATTCAAATTTATGTTCTTCTGCTTTAGCTGATGGTAAAGCAAATTCATTACAAAATATTTCGTTAACTTTTAAAGCACTATATTTTTAAAGCATTTTTAATTCTATATGCAAACATATAAAATGCATCGTTAAAAAATTGTAATGGATCAATATGACTTAAATTATTTAACACTCCTGTTCTAACACGTCCTTTAAATGATGAATTTATTTCCTGCCATTTAATTCGATCACTACGTTTTAAACTATTTATAGTTCCTCCTCAACTTTTTGATTATTTTCTAACAATGTTTGAAAATATTTTAAGACACTTATATTGCTTTCAATGCTTCGCTTATATCCAATTGAATGGGTATTTTTATTATTTTTTAATAACTTATTTACCAACCTTATACTTATTTTATTATAATCAGACCACTTTTTCCACTGATTACTTGAATAATTTGAACTATTTAAATGATCAATAATTGTTTTCATATGCATAATAATCTTACAACCGTTATCCATTTTAAATTAGATAGTTTAGTTCCAAAATCAAAATATAAATCAGAATTGTTTTTAAAAGTTCATTTATTTATATAATTTTACATAAAAAAATGCAATAATCACTATGTTATATTTTTACAATTTCGTCATCAGAGTCTAACACTTCTACAATTCCATCGTCAGAGTCTAATATTTCAATAACTTCATTATCATTCTCTAATAATTCTATGATTTCCACATCAGAATCTTCTTCCTGTATTTCAATTTCTTCGTGACCTATTATTATTTCATCAGCATAATTCTAATAATTTTTTCGTATTCCTTCTTTTCTTCATCTGTCATATCCTCTTTATCACAGTCATCTATAACAAAATCGTAAGTTATATCCTGCACATAACATCTATCAACACTATCAATGCCGACGCGTATATCCCCCGAATATAATAACTTTATTAGGCCTGGAATATTTTTAAATCCTTCATACTATTAAACTTTATTTTGAACTAAGAAAACATTACTTTGTAATTACATCTCAACATTATCTCTATTCATCTCCATCTCTACCATTTCATATTAAATCCCACCTCCAACAACAGAATCTCCCTACATATGCATACATGCATAAAAATGCATAAGTAGGAATAAATATGAGTAATAATAAGGTCATCATAATTACAATTAATAATAAGAAATACGCTATGATCTTATACGGACTGCATCCACAGCTACATTGAGGATAACGAACATAAACGATTGCCTTCCGGAAATTGACAAAAAATGCAATAATTACGACCATATCTTCTACACCAATACCAACACACACATAATAACTAATATCGCTATCTCACTCTTTACCATTACTGCTTTCTCACTCATATCATTGGGTATTGTAGAGAATGTACCTACAGATAAATGCTGTAATGACGTCATCATCTTTTAAACCAATAGCAATACATCCTATACATAACATTTGATCATATGACCTAAATGCATCCCCACCCTTATCCCCTTTTACATTCATCCAAGTCTAGCCACGCCTTCTCTTCATATCGTGACCTTTATGCATCCCCACCACAATACTTTACATCTCAACTTCAAATTTAAGCCAGAAACATTTTTGTAACACTACTAGAGTTCATTGCTGTGATTTAAAAGAAAAGTTAATAAACGTTGCCATAAACCTAAAAACACTTCCACAATCAGTGCAGGTAAAATTTGCTGCTAAACGAAAACAAAAATAATATGCAGACATCCAGGTGTCGTCGATAAACTCTTAAGTTAAATAAGATGCGTAACCTACGATTATCGTTTATATATACTACTATATATTCGAAGTGAAATTTGTTCTAATTTATATGCATCTGCTTTTGTGTAATTGTGACAAAATTTGGAATCAGTGTTGTTGAATTTTATTATAGGATCCGTTTAAATTTTTTAAATAGAATATCAAAAAAATTTGTTAAATTAGTGATTTATTCTTTTAAAATATCACGAAAATATCAGGGTAACATACTAGGGTATGTTCTAAATTTGTTCTAAGTTGTATGCATCTTTTTTTGTGTAATTTGTGCCGGTAGTCTAAAATATAAACGGAATAGACAAAATTTTCAATCAGCGTTGTTGAATTTTATTATAGGATCTGTTTAAATTTTTCAAATACATTACCATAAATTTTTCTGCAAATTAATAAGAATGCAAATTAGGAAGATTTAATTTAAAATATCACGAAAGTATCAGGGTACTAATTAAAACTATTCTTTATCTTTTAATATGTAAACAGTGCTTAGTGTCTTGCATACCTACTAGGTATGTGCAAACTGTAATTTCCTGCAACTCTAAATGGAATTCCACTCACCAACAAAATACTAGGTAGTAAGTGAACTTTGTTTCAAGTTATATGCACTAAATCAAGCACAACACACAATACTACTGTATATTATCATAGTAATGTATCAGGGTAACATACACAGGTATGTTTAAGCAAAGATTTACAACGACCGCAGCAGCAGCCTGTTGTCATTTTCACTAAAGTTGTTACAACAATACGGTATAATACCATGTTAATGTTTTAGGTTAACATAAACGGGTATAATAATTTATTAAAAAAGTTAATAGTGTTTTTTCATGAACCATTAGAAATAGATCAATAAAATTTCAAATGTAGGTAATAAAGTAAATCCTTCATATAATCCAATTATTGTTTTTTGTTTAAACTTATTGGGCAAAGCGTAGCGACGTTTAATTAACTGAATACAAAAATCTCTTCGTTTAAAAGAAACGTTTTTGTTTATTTGACGTTGACAGGTAGGAGAATCAAGGATAAAAATTTTAAAGCATATAATAGAGAATGTTTTTTATATATTTCAGTGATAAGTTTTTGTTTTAATGTCATTAGGGTAGAGAAGTAGTGTAATTTAATAGAACCTTTAAATAATAGAGGTTTCAGCAAATAGTATATACATTTTAATAAAACCTTTAAATAATAAAGGTACATTAAGTATAGGTAACAACATATAGTGTATACATTTTTTTTAAACCTCTATATAATATCTCTATAAAATCGTAGTACCAGCAATTAGTTATTATGGAAACTAAAATATTTTCTCAAAAAAATTTTATGTCCAATATCAAACGATTTCGCTAATGCTTTTACCACCTTAATTGTCAACAATATTTCTTTAAAGTAGTTATAGAATAAATACTAATTGTAAAGAATAAGACTGCGTAGGTTTTGTTAGCAGTATGAAAAACCTAATTAAGTAGGGCAAATGATATTTGACTATAGAAATTGGTCAATGCCATTTAGAAAAGGATTTTATTGATTCTAACGAAAATATTAAGGATTATGCCAATAATCTAAATTTAGTATGCCAATATCAAAGAGCATATATTGTGGACACAATGGTCTTTGTGTTGTTAAAAATTGTTGCCAATGCTTTAACACTTTTTCGTAGAAATTGTTTAGTTAAAATACACAAACTTATTGTAGAAAGATAATTAAAAAATCTACAAAATTTGCAATATTCCAATAATACAAGGTATTATTATTGAAATGCAACCAAAATCATCACCAGTTAGCAGATATTTTAGATGCAGTCAAACAATATGTTGATTTTTTTATTTGTGTATGTAGAGTTTATAGCAGTGGTTTAAATGTAAAGTTAATAAATGTTGCCATAGATTTAGAAACACTACTACAATCAGTGCAGGAAATCAATGCATATGAAACTTGCTGCTAAACGAAAAAAAAATAATATGCAGACATCCATGTGTCGTCCATAAACTCTTAAGTTAAATAAGATGAGTAACCTACGATTATCGTTTATATTATCTTCTATATATTCTAAGTGAACATTTTACATTTACTGCAACCTCTAAATAATAGAAGTACTCTTAGTAGAGGTAAAAACATATAGTATATTCATTTTACAATAAGACTGCGTAAGTTTTGCTAGCAGTATAAAAAACCTAATCAAGTAGGGCGAATAATATTTGACTCCAGAAATTGGTCAATGCTATTAAGAAAAAGATTTTGTTTATTCTAATTTAAATATTAAGGAGTCTGCCAATAAAATGAATCTAATATGCTAATATCAAAGAGCATATTTTGTGGACAAAAATGGCTTTGTGTTGTTGTGAGTACGTACAATATCGTACTTATCTTTTTATTTTTAATATAAATGTTATAAATATTCAAGAATTGTATTATGTTAGCTTCAATTTTAGTATTGAGAGCGTAACAAATTATTATTTAAATTAAGCGTTTTAAATCTTGGCGCTGATCTGTGACACTTATTGTATTGTTTTAAGTCATGGGCAACACTAAATTGGTGTACATGATTTGTAATCAGAGCCAGAACGCCAGTTTCACAAGACACTTAGCAGTAGTCGGAAGTTACTCGGCAGACTCAGAGTTAGAGTCAGTGTTTTTCGTTTTTCATATTTGTTGAACACGCTTTTCTATTAATTAAATATTGTACAAAAATTGATATATTAAGTTAAATATTTACCATCCTTTTTAATTAAGTGAAATACTATTGTAGCTAAGTAACTAGATGTCTAAAATAAACTAATCAATTAGTTATTTTTAATAAAAAGTGTTTAATTAATAGTATAAAAGATATTAATTCTTCAACGTGGTATGTTGAAAGAAAGGCTCACTTTTGCCGCTCAAAAAAGTCTCTAATTCAACATTACTATTCGGACAAGAAATCTATTACACTAAGATAAAAGATAAATTTATTATCTGGTGGATATCGTCTACTGAGGAATCTACATTCAGAAGCTAGCAACCCTGCGGGATGTAATTGGCTGAAGAAATCTCCCTATCAAATGATCATCTGCCGCTTTTTATAACATTGGTGTCAGGTGTAACGTTCCGGCGATAAATTTCACAACAAATGGTGACAGGTGGGGTCTTAATAAGATATTTTTACACATAATATCCATAAGCTACGCCCAAAATTTTTTCTGAGTATCTTTTATCTTGATGCGAGCCAAGTAAATTGAGTCCACTACACCGATGAATTATATTCAAGAAAATTGCTGAAAAGTACGAGCTAGATCAACACATCATCATTATTTTTCATTATTTTCTACAAGTATCAATGGATTGCAAATCTACAGTCTGTTGAACCTGGAAAAGTAATCTTTTGTTTCTGCAATTGGATGGATGTTTCTAGAAGCCTTGAATAGTTCGAAGTCGATGCTAGTCGTTTGCAAGGTTATGCACACAGCTGTGAATAGATGCTTAACAGTGATAAGAAATTCTTTTATGTATAATAGAACAATATCATTTTTTTTGTAACATAATTATTATTGTGAATTGATAATTATTTTTTATATAGCAGCATTGTTAATAAAGCTTTTTAATTTATTGTTATAGTATTATATTCAATAATTTCGAATATTTACTATAATTTAAATATTATTTTATATCTACTTTAATTGTTTTTACAATTATACTAATCTAATTGTTTAATATTTTTAAATCGATATTTTTGAACGAGATGGAATTTTAAAAAGAAAAGCAAGAAGATGATCCAGTATTAGATAGCGGTCTGTTTAATCAGAGGAACTCTTTCCGTGTTACAACTGCAACATCTGAGGCTCATCGGAAATTTACAGTGAGTTGTCTGTTTTTGCTAACAATTTTCTTTGTCAGAATCCTATATTCGGAGAGTCATTTATTGGTACAAATAATCTTTAGTCTGTATGTCATATCAGCTTCAATTAAGTACAATGGCACTGAACGTTTATTCGCTCAATTTAGTTGAAAACACAATCAATCTAATTAATGAATTTTCCAAAAATCTAAAAGTACAATCAACGTCCTTGACTATTGTTGAATTAAAAATTAAAAATTTAGACAAGGCTTGGACTAAGTATAACGGAATCGTAGAAACATTGCTTTTTACCCTAAAAAATGAGGAAGCTTCTGCTATAGTTAATAAATCTATAAACGTGGAAAGTATGTACGATGATACCTTAATTTCTTTGTTGAATTATAAACAAACCTTTGAGGATAATATACCTATTGTCGATGATTTAAAAAGTATTGATTCAATTAGAAACTTGAATTTGAGTCCAATGCAATTAACAGTTTTTGATGAAGAATATATATTAATTAGCAAAGTTTTATGGAACTATTTACAAATCTAATTCGTAACAATTGCAAGTTATCAAATATTGAAAAAATGCATTATTTAAAACTAAACTTGACGGGAGAGCCGCTCAAGCTTATTAAAAATTATCCGGTAACCAACGATAATTATGAAATTGTTTGAAACATTCTTTGTAAGCGAAATGACAATAAAGTAGCACTTATCGAAACTTGTTTAGACAGTCTCATAAACTATAGTGTTATACGTTCAGAATCAGAGAATAATATTAAAAAATTTCTTGATGAAATAAATAAATCGGTTAGAGCCTTAACTGAATTAGGAATCTACTCTAATCATTCAGATTTTATTTTAATACATATTTTAAAAACTAAGTTAGACTTTAACTCACTTAAGAAATGGGAAAACAGAAATTCATCTGAATTACCAACCCTTAATGAATTTACTGATTTTCTTGAAAGACGTTGGCGCACTCTAGAAAGAAGAAGACATGTTAGAATTAAAACACATCTAAGTCATTTTTCTAGTAGTAAACCAGTCTCAAGTAAACAATTTTCTAACAAAGTTGAAACTAAAACTAAAAACTTATTTTGTAATCATTGTAAGAAAAATGGACATATTGAAAAATATTGTTTCATAAAGAAGGAAAATGTGGATACGGTAAATCCTGTCGCGCAGAATTATACTTGTTGGAAAGCTACAGTATTATCAAAAACTTCTATTTATAGTAAAAGATCAGGACATCTTAAATCAGATTGTTCCCAAGTATCTCTTATTAAAAAAACAAAACAAAATTCAAAAAGTGAATTATGTTTTTTTATAATCGCCATTTACAAAAATTTAATAATAGAAATAAAAATATTGAGGTTAATCAAACAGCAGATACTATCTAATTAAAAATAGTAGCAGCTAAAGCTAAAACTGTATCGTTTTTATTGGATACAGGATCACAAATTTCTTTGATTAAGCAAAACATTTAGGCAATAATATTAAAATAGACAATACATATAAAATTTTGTTAAAGGGAATTTCTGAAGGTACATCTTACACCTTGGGTTCACTTGAAACTTCCATAATTTTGGATAGATATAAGTCGAAACAAATTTTCCAGGTTGTGACGGAGGACTTTCCCATTGAGCATGACGGAATTATTGGTTTAGATATTTTATGTAAATTAAAAGCAGAAATTAACTTGGAAACGAACAGCGTACAATTTTTAGAATGTGGCAACATATTTGAATTTCCACTAATAAATATAAACAGTATTGTTTTACCAGCACGTACAAGAAAAGTAATTCCTATGTCGGGTTCTAAAGTAGAAGTTTGTGTAGTCAAATAATTGTTACATGAATTTTTTATAGCCAATGCGTTAATTAAACCTGTTAATAATATTTTTTATATATCAATAATTAATTCCTCAAAGAAAGACGTAATACTTAATAATTTTAAACCGGAAATCAATTTAACATTTACTATTTCACGAAATCAAATCCTAACAATTGTAAGGAACTTTTATTAAATCATATAAATTTCTCGCATATTAATTCAGAATACGTCACAGATTTAATAGAAATCTGTAACAATTTTAATGATATATTTTTTTTACCGGGAGATTAATTATCGTGTACGAGTGCACTGAGTCATAAAATAAAAATTAACTCACCTAAGCCTGTAAACCTTAAGCCGTATAGATTACCTCATGCGCAAAAAGAAATTGTTGAGAAGCATATTTAAGAAATGTTGGTTAACAACATTATTGAAGAAAGCGACTCACTGTATAACGCACCTCTGTTAGTGGTACCCAAAAAAGCAGATGCGTCGGGAAACAAACAATTTCGCGTTGTAGTCGATTATCGAAAACCTAATGAGCAGACGACGAGTGATGCTTACCCTTTGCCCCTCATACATGATATATTAGACCAACTTAGTGGTGCAAAATTTTCTTCTACGCTTGATTTAGCAAGTGTTTTTCACCAGGTCCCTATGCTTCCCGACAACAAAAAAAAAACAGCATTAAGTGCAAACTTTAGACATATTTATAATGACACTATAATTAAGATTATTGATCCAGAATCAATAAATAATGTAATTTCTGAATTTCACATTAATCCTACAGAAGGACATTTAGGAGTCTCTAAAACGATTAAAAGACTAAAATTACATTTTAATTTCCCAGTATGATTAGGAAAGTTAAAAATGTTATTAAACACTTCGAGTCGTGTCAAAACTATTAAATAAATATAGCAGAAGAGTTAGCTATAAATAAATTTACTAAAAATAAACC
>CAVMBN010000151.1:0-23000 GCA_963678705.1 Panorpa germanica
TTAAAAGATATTAGAACATTTGAGAAGAATAATGATATAAGTGTGAATGTTTATGGACTTGAAAATAATTTCATTGTGGGACCGTTGCATTATACATCTAAAAAGAAGAAACAACATGTTAATTTATTGTATATTGAAGATTTGAGTAATGGACATTATTGTTGGATTAAAAATATATCAAGATTAATAAGAAGTCAATTTACTAAGCATACTAGTAAACAATTTTTGTGTGATGGATGCTTTTCATTTTTTAACACAGAAGATCAGTTAAATAGACATTTAGAATATGATTGCAATAAGATATATACAATCCTTCCTTCTAAGTATAACGCTAAAGATAAATTGGGTAATATGATATCTCAAAACATTTTAAAATTCGATAATCATAAGAATCAATTACGCATTCCATTTGTGATATATGGAGATTTTGAAACATTATTAAAACCCATTAGTACTTGTTATCCTGAAACTAATACATCATTTTCAAATAATATTCAAATTCATGAACCATATTCTTTTGCTTATTATATTAAATGTTCCTTTAATGATTCCTTAAGTAAGTTTGTTACGTACAGAGGTATTAATTGCGTTAAAGTATTTATTGAAACAATATACAGATACAGATTCATTAATATATCAAATTAAAACAGATGATATATATGACGATATTAAGTGTAATCTAGATAAATTTGATACATCTAATTATCCATTTAATAATGAATTTTCATTACCTTTAATGAACAAAGCTAAATTAGGCTTAATGAAAGATGAATGCGCGAGTAGTATAATTTGGGAGTTTGTTGGGTTAAGGTCAAAAAATGTATGCAATTGATATTGAGGGTTCATGCACAGCTAAAGCAAAAGGAATTAAGAAAAATATTGTAAACAAATTCAATATTAAAGATTATGTAAATTGTTTATCTCAGGATAACATATTATTGATCACAATGAATACCTTTAAATCTATTAAGCATACAATTTATACTCAAATGATAAGTAAAGTAGGTCTTAGTGGAAATGATAATAAAAGATATGTATTAACTGATGGTATAAGTACTTTAACACATGGACATTATAAAATTTAGTACTAATTTTAAGTTAAGTTTAAGTTTTGTATAAATTTATATCTGTTTTAGTTAAGATAATTAAAATGTATATTTATATAACAATTGAAAAATAGCATGATGATCATGTTAACTTTGACTTTCCAAGTTTTCTATAGTTTAAACAAGTTTGTAATTTATGTTGGGATTCAAATAAATATTCCTTTATGGTATAAGATAATTATAATGTATATTTATATAACAATTGAAAAATAGCATATTTGTAAATAAATAATAATAATATATAAACACAAACCATTGAGTTTTATTATTATAAGATTTAATACATCCATATAAAATAAGATACACATATTTTATTAGTAATGTATTGTTATATATAATTCTTATATGATTAACACTGGTCATAAGAGCTCTAATATATATATATATATATATATATATGCATAGACATATTAATGTATGCGTACATAAAGTGGATGACAATTGTATACGTTATATGCAGGAGCAGTACCCAACTTGAACGTACTGGGAACGTAACTTGAACGTACTGGGAACGTAACTTGGAACGTAATTCAACGTAAGCTTACGTAAGCTTACTAAGCAACTATGCCGACACTATACAAGGGGGCATTTATGCTAATAGTTGTGTATTGTGCTTCGGCATAATATTACAGGATTAATCTTCCAGATCTTCCATGCAAAGAACTATGTTATTGACGATGACGCGTTGTTGCAGAACTGTATCTACAGAACTGGTGCAAATGATATTAGGGACAATTCCTTTAGATTTAAAAATCACTCATGCACTTACTCAAGTACAAATTACGCTAGAACTGAAAAAATCAAATTTTGATGATTTAAAATTAATGCGACAAATTTCGAGGATTTAAAGTTAATGCGGCTGTAGGATAAAAGTCTGGAGACGATACCAAATATATTGCCAAAGAGATGAATGCATATATGCATAAGCTCTGGCAAGACAGATGGGACTTAATACAAAAAGGAAGACCTACGTATTGGTTTACAAGGACGTTAATATTGCTTTGCAACACAAGTGGTTTCTATCTATTATGTGTGTGATCGGCTCCTGCTACTTTAGGCGAAAAAAGTGATTAAAAGTGAGAAATTAATTATGGAAAAAAATTAAATAAATTATATGAATACTTTTTCAAACAAAAAGTATTTAAGTTTGTTATAAATTTGTGTTAATTTACCCTAAACAAAGTGTTTTTACAAAAGTTTGACAGTTGGAAACCAGTGTTAAAAACGAATTTTTCATTACGCGTACACGCGGTCTTATAAACATAACCTCAAATTTGTAACTTTGATGTTTGATATAAGACATTAATAAGTGCGATAGACAAAAAAAGTGATAATAATTAGGTTAGTGTTAGTGCTAAAACATCAAGTGGTTTAAAATTCAAGAAATCTGTAGAGATATATAAGGAAGACCTTATATAAACACTACAAATATACGGAAGACAAAAGGTTGCCGACCACTATCAAGTAAGTCGAATACCATTAACTATAAATAATATTAAAACACAAGAATTGGTTTATATAAATGCGTGTTTTAAATAATAATGAGAGTGTATTAATTGTTATAAGTGATTAAGTGAACAATATATGCGGTTTTCTTGGAAATAGTGATTGATCGTTCATGAACATTTAATGGTAACAAACAAATGGTAAGTAAGTAGGCATAAGTACAAGTATGTATATGAGATATTTATAGAAATTCAGTGTGCCTTTGTTGATGTCCGGTGGCCAAGTGACCTTTAAAGAATTAGACCGGCAAAAACCTATAGGTACGTCTACTGCGCTATGGAGAACTATTTTTATTGTCGAACATTATTTTACAAACCGATTACCGTTCCATGAAAAGGCAACTATCTAAAGGTTGTCCTCAGCGATCTGTAATGGGGCCTGAGCACTGGAACATGGTATTCGACGAGAACTGTGTTTCTCACTCGAAAGGTTGTGTAGACATATGTTTTGCCAACGATAATGTGATCCTCATCGGTGCAAATAGTACAGAAACCCTAGAAAACCGTTCTCGACCTGCTATATATAAAATCTGTAGTTTCTTGAAGCTACAAAGCTACGAAACAAATACAGTAACAACGAATAATAAACTTGTAACACACCTTACGCGTGTCACAAGGACGGAATTAAGCTTAAACTCGGCAACTATGCCGACACTATACAAGGGGGCATTTATGCTAATAGTTGTGTATTGTGCTTCGGCATAATATTACAGGATCAATCTTCCAGATCTTCCATGCAAAGAACTATGTTATTGACGATGACGCGTTGTTGCAGAACTGTATCTACAGAACTGGTGCAAATGATATTAGGGACAATTCCTTTAGATTTAAAAATCACTCATGCACTAACTTAAGTACAAATTTCGCTAGAAGTGAAAAAATCAAATTTTGATGATTTAAAATTAATGCGACAAATTTCGAGGATTTAAAGTTAATGCGGCTGTAGGATAAAAGTCTGGAGACGATACCAAATATATTGCCAAAGAGATGAATGCATATATGCATAAGCTCTGGCAAGACAGATGGGACTTAATACAAAAAGGAAGACCTACGTATTGGTTTACAAGGACGTTAATATTCCTTTGCAATACAAGTGGTTCTTATCTACTATGTGTGTGATCGGCTCCTGCTACTTTAGGCGAAAAAAGTGATTAAAAGTGAGAAATTAATTATGGAAAAAAATTTAATAAATTATATGAATACTTTTTCAAACGAAAAGTATTTAAGTTTGTTTTAAATTTGTGTTAATTTACCCTAAACAAAGTGTTTTTACAAAAGTTTGACAGTTGGAAACCAGTGTTAAAAACGAATTTTTTATTACGCGTACACGCGGTCTTATAAACATTACCTTAAATTTGTAACTTTGATGTTTGATATAAGACATTAATAAGTGCGATAGACAAAAAAAGTGATAATAATTAGGTTAGTGTTAGTGCTAAAACATCAAGTGGTTTAAAATTCAAGAAATCTATAAAGATATATAAGGAAGACCTCATATAAACACTACAAATATACGAAAGACAAAAGGTTGCCGCCCACTATCAAGTAAGTCGAATAACATTAACTATAAATAATATTAAAACACAAGAATTAGTTTATATAAATGCGTGTTTTAAATAATAATAAAAGTGTATCAATTGTTATAAGTGATTAAGTGAACAATATATGCGGTTTTCTTGGAAATAGTGATTGATCGTTCATGAACATTCAATGGTAACAAACAAATGGTAAGTAAGTAGGCATAAGTACAAGTATGTATATGAGATATTTATAGAAATTCAGTGTGCCTTTGTTGATGTCCGGTGGCCAAGTGACCTTCAAAGAATTAGACCGGCAAAAACCTATAGGTACGTCTACTGCGCTATGGAGAACTATTTTCATTGTCGAACATTATTTTACAAACCGATTACCGTTCCATGAAAAGGCAACTATCTAAAGGTTGTCCTCAGCGATCTGTAATGGGGCCTGAGCTCTGGAATATGGTATTCGACGAGAACTGTGTTTCTCACTCGAAAGGTTGTGTAGACATATGTTTTGCCAACGATAATGTGATCCCTTTTGGTGCATATAGTACAGAAACCCTAGAAAGCCGTTCTTGACCTGCTATATATAAAATATGTAGTTTCTTGAAGCTACAAAGCTACGAAACAAATACAGTAATAACGAATAATAAACTTGTAACACACCTTGCGCGTGTCACAAGGACGGAATGAAGCTTAAACTCGGCAACTATGCCGACACTATACAAGGGGGCATTTATGCTAATAGTTGTGTATTGTGCTTCGGCATGGTATTATAGAATCAATCTTCCAGATCTTCCATGCAAAGAACTGTGTTATTGACAATGACGCGTTGTTGCAGAACTGTATCTACAGAAGTGGTGCAAGTGATATTGGGGACAATTCCTTTAGATTTAAAAATCACTCATGCACTAACTTAAGTACAAATTTCGCTAGAAGTGAAAAAATCAAATTTTGATGATTTAAAATTAATGCGACAAATTTCGAGGATTTAAAGTTAATGCGGCTGTAGGATAAAAGTCTGGAGACGATACCAAATATATTGCCAAAGAGATGAATGCATATATGCATAAGCTCTGGCAAGACAGATGGGATTTAATACAAAAAGGAAGACCTACGTATTGGTTTACAAGGACGTTAATATTGCTTTGCAACACAAGTGGTTCCTATCTACTATGTGCGTGATCGGCTCCTGCTACTTTAGGTGAAAAAAGTGATTAAAAGTGAGAAATTAATTATGGAAAAAAATTAAATAAATTATATGAATACTTTTTTAAACGAAAAGTATTTAATTTTGTTTTAAATTTGTGTTAATTTACCCTAAACAAAGTGTTTTTACAAAACTTTGACAGTTGGAAACCAGTGTTAAAAACGAATTTTTCATTACGCGTACACGCGGTCTTATAAACATAACCTTAAATTTGTAACTTTGATGTTTGATATAAGACATTAATAAGTGCGATAGACAAAAAAAGTGATAATAATTAGGTTAGTGTTAGTGCAAAAACATCAAGTGGTTCAAAATTTAATAAATCTGTAGAGATATATAAGGAAGACCTCATATAAACACTACAAATATACGGAAGACAAATGGTTGCCGCCCACTATCAAGTAAGTCGAATAACATTAACTATAAATAATATTAAAACACAAGAATTAGTTTATATAAATGCGTGTTTTAAATAATAATGAGAGTGTATTAATTGTTATAAGTGATTAAGTGAACAATATCTGCGGTTTTCTTGGAAATAGTGATTGATCGTTCATGAATATTCAATGGTAACAAACAAATGGTAAGTAAGTAGGCATAAGTACAAGTATGTATATGAGATATTTATAGAAATTCAGTGTGCCTTTGTTGATGTCCGGTGGCCAAGTGACCTTCAAAGAATTAGACCGGCAAAAACCTATAGGTACGTCTACTGCGCTATGGAGAACTATTTTCATTGTCGAACATTATTTTACAAACCGATTACCGTTCCATAAAAAGGCAACTATCTAAAGGTTGTCCTCAGCGATCTGTAATGGGGCCTGAGCTCTGGAACATGGTATTCGACGAGAACTGTGTTTCTCACTCGAAAGGTTGTGTAGACATATGTTTTGCCAACGATAATGTGATCCTTATCGGTGCAAATAGTACAGAAACCCAAGAAAGCCGTTCTCGACCTGCTATATATAAAATCTGTAGTTTCTTGAAGCTACAAAGCTACGAAACAAATACAGTAACAACGAATGATAAACTTGTAATACACCTTGCGCGTGTCACAAGGACGGAATGAAGCTTAAATTCGGCAACTATGCCGACACTATACAAGGGGGCATTTATGCTAATAGTTGTGTATTGTGCTTCGGCATGGTATTACAGGATCAATCTTCCAGATCTTCCATGCAAAGAACTATGTTATTGACGATGACGCGTTGTTGCAGAACTGTATTTACAGAAGTGGTGCAAGTGATATTGGGGACAATTCCTTTAGATTTAAAAATCACTCATGCACTTACTCAAGTACAAATTACGCTAGAACTGAAAAAATCAAATTTTGATGATTTAAAATTAATGCGACAAATTATGAGGATTTAAAGTTAATGCGGCTGTAGGATAAAAGTCTGGAGACGATACCAAATATATTGCCAAAGAGATGAATGCATATATGCATAAGCTCTGGCAAGACAGATGGGACTTAATACAAAAAGGAAGACCTACGTGTTGGTTTACAAGGACGTTAATATTGCTTCGCAACACAAGTGGTTCTTATCTACTATGTGTGTGATCGGCTCCTGCTACTTTAGGTGAAAAAAGTGAATAAAAGTGAGAAATTAATTATGGAAAAAAATTAAATAAATTATATGAATACTTTTTCAAACGAAAAGTATTTAAGTTTGTTTTAAATTTGTGTTAATTTACCCTAAACAAAGTGTTTTTACAAAAGTTTGACAGTTGGAAACCAGTGTTAAAAACGAATTTTTCATTACGCGTACACTCGGTCTTATAAACATAACCTCAAATTTGTAACTTTGATGTTTGATATAAGAGATTAATGTAGGTTTTTAATCTACATTAGTAGTTTTTAAATCCATTCCCATCTCGGTACAGACTCCGCTTTGCTGGTTAGAATTAACAACCACGTGTTGCGATTCTATTATGCAGCCTATAACTATTCAATCACTATTGATAGCTCACAATTTGTAGACATTATCTCTAACCATCTGTTGAGATCATAATCTGTAGGTTTTGACTCTGCACACATCCCGGTTCTAGTCCCAATTTGTAGGTACTTTCCCACAATTATAAGTTACAAATAACATCAGCCTCCATTTAATGTACAATACAACAATATAGTTTCTTATGAACGAATAAACACATAATTTGGCTATTACTAGTTTAATCACTTATCAAAGTCACAATATTACATCTACATAAAGTTAATTAATCTTAATTATATTTACAACAAAATACACTAGATTAAATACGATATAGTTTTTTACAATGTTTTACTTGTCTTTGCATTACACGCGTAATACACAGTACAATTGTCCAATAGTTAACAACACAATATTCCTAATGAAATTACACCTTAGTACTAAACATTAAATTTGCTGTCCAACTCTATTGTTCACAATAATCACAATATCAATTATATTACACCTAGTAATTAATTAACTATGATTTTAACACACAAAAAAAACAACCAAATGCAACTAGCATTCTTCAATCGCCATTTTTATAATTCTCTATGCATTACACCCGTAATACGTAGTACAATTGTCTATAGTTAACAACACAATTTCTTAATGAAAATACACCTTAGTACTAAACATTACATTTGCTGTCTAACTAACATTGTTCACAATAATCACAATAACAATTATATTACACCTAGTAATTAATTAACTATGATTTTAACACAAAAGTATGGACCCTGATACAACCTATGTATTCAACTGGTAGCCATCTTTACTTCTATACTTTTGCACACGACACTGTACGTATGTTAGCCAACGCCTTGATGTCGTCATCTTTTACAGCTAGCTAGTGAACGGCGTCCTGACCAGTTCGCTTTGGCGTTCTGCCTCGCGTTCACTTGCTTGTCTCAGCAAAGATTTACACCTAGGTTACAGTTTTCTTATTGCTATTTCTTAAAACTAAATATAACTTAACTTAAAATAAATCTATCTTAAAAAATAACCCCACATCTCGGCCCATTCCTGACTAGTAACTGTCCTCAGTTGCTACATCATTCTTGCCCCTTGATGTCATCTTGTCTGCAGATGTAGAAGTCCTGTCTGGCCCTTCATACTCTCCTGCTTCCTCCATGTCATAACGATCATCTCCTTTAATTCTCGTTATTTTGTATGGTCCTTTGGTTTTAGCTTTAACTTTAGCTCCTGTTGCTTTAGTAGGTAACAACCAAACAAACTTTGTAAAAGCATTTACTTTAACGAGAATATGTTTATACTTTTTGCTTGTTGTCTTACATTTTCTACTGTAGCTAATTCTGTTTTCCTGCTGAACTCTTAGAATAATCCCTTTATCCTCTTCTCTCAGCTTCTTGCGTTTTTCTACAAACTCATTTTGTATTTCTGCTGCTTGTATCCTCTCCTTCGGCTTCGGAAAATGCTTAATGGCTTCATCCTTGTCCTTCGAGAAACGAACAGTGTCTTGATTGGTTTTCATTTTAACTCCAATCTTCAATTCATTTTCTATTATACACTCCCTGGTATAATTCTTTGCGTGTTGCGTCTTCTTCGGCTTCGGAAAATGCTTAGCTGCGTTTACCTTATCCTTAGAGGGACGAACATTGCCTTGTTTCACGGCACAACCTAGGTCGATCATTTCCTGGGCTGCCTGTATGACATCCTTTTCTGACCCTTCAATTCGCTGCTCCTCAACAACTAGTCGATCTGCAGGTGGTAGTCTAAGCGATCTAGAAAATATAGGAGTATCATTATTCAATACAATTGTCTTTACACTTTCAGAGTTGCGTAACTCTTTACGTTTGTCATTGTCCACTGACTCAGCTATTTTATTAATAACAATTTTATCGTTTATATGAGATAAATCTAATTCACTTTCTTTATCTTCATAGTCTAATATCATTGTCATTAATTGTTTAACCTCACTTTCATCTACATCTTTATCGCTATAAAGTTTATGAAATTTTACACCTGTCTAATTACTTTAACGAGTAAATTGTACACTATGTTTTCCTCTTGATTCCGCTGGAGAACAATTTCCGCAGAACAGTTGACCGTTCTGGTTCTTATCCCGTTGGCCACTAAGTCTGGTTCTAAGGTTAAGTATATTTTTTGACTAAATACACTTGGTTTTGCCTTATCCTGGTTCTGAGCTCCAATTTGTAGGTGGACCCCCTAACCATCCACGGATATCCCGGTTGAGCCCCCAAAATTGTAGGTGGACCCCCTAACCATCCACGGATATCCCGGTTGAGCCCCCAAAATTGTAGGTTTTTAATCTACATTAGTAGTTTTTGAATCCATTCCCATCTCGGTACAGACTCCGCTTTGCAGGTTAGAATTAACAACCACGTGTTGCGATTCTATTATGCAGCCTATAACTATTCAATCACTATTGATAGCTCACAATTTGAAGACATTATCTCTAACCATCTGTTGAGATCATAATCTGTAGGTTTTGACTCTGCACACATCCCGGTTCTAGTCCCAATTTGTAGGTACTTTCCCACAATTATAAGTTACAAATAACATCAGCCTCCAGTTGATGTACAATACAACAATATAGTTTCTTATGAACGAATAAACACATAATTTGGCTATTACTAGTTTAATCACTTATCAAAGTCACAATATTACATCTACATAAAGTTAATTAATCTTAATTATATTTACAACAAAATACACTAGATTAAATACGATATAGTTCTTTACAATGTTTTACTTGTCTTTGCATTACACGCGTAATACACAGTACAATTGTCCAATAGTTAACAACACAATATTCCTAATGAAAATACACCTTAGTACTATACATTAAATTTGCTGTCCATTTCTATTGTTCACAATAATCACAATATCAATTATATTACACCTAGTAATTAATTAACTATGATTTTAACACACAAAAAAAACAACCAAATGCAACTAGCATTCTTCAATCGCCATTTTTATAATTCTCTATGCATTACACCCGTAATACGTAGTACAATTGTCTATAGTTAACAACACAATTTCTTAATGAAAATACACCTTAGTACTAAACATTACATTTGCTGTCTAACTAACATTGTTCACAATAATCACAATAACAATTATATTACACCTAGTAATTAATTAACTATGATTTTAACACAAAAGTATGGACCCTGATACAACCTATGTATTCAACTGGTAGCCATCTTTACTTCTATACTTTTGCACACGACACTGTACGTATGTTAGCCAACGCCTTGATGTCGTCATCTTTTACAGCTAGCTAGTGAACGGCGTCCTGACCAGTTCGCTTTGGCGTTCTGCCTCGCGTTCACTTGCTTGTCTCAGCAAAGATTTACACCTAGGTTACAGTTTTCTTATTGCTATTTCTTAAAACTAAATATAACTTAACTTAAAATTAATCTATCTTAAAAAATAACCCCACATTAATAAGTGCGATAGACAAAAAAAGTGATAATAATTAGGTTAGTGTTAGTGCTAAAACATCAAGTGGTTTAAAATTCAAGAAATCTGTAGAGATATATAAGGAAGACCGCAAAAAAACACTACAAATATACGGAAGACAAAAGGTTGCCGCCCACTATCAAGTAAGTCGAATAACATTCACTATAAATAATATTAAAACAAAAAAATTAGTTTATATAAATGCGTGTTTTAAATAATAATAAGAGTGTATTAATTGTTATAAGTGATTAAGTAAACAATATATGCGGTTTTCTTTGAAATAGTGATTGATCGTTCATGAACATTCAATGGTAACAAACAAATGGTAAGTAAGTAGGCATAAGTACAAGTATGTATATGAGATATTTATAGAAATTCAGTGTGCCTTTGTTGATGTCCGGTGGCCAAGTGACCTTCAAAGAATTAGACCGGCAAAAACCTATAGGTACGTCTACTGCGCTATGGAGAACTATTTTCATTGTCGAACATTATTTTACAAACCGATTACCGTTCCATGAAAAGGCGACTATCTAAAGGTTGTCCTCAGCGATCTGTAATGGAGCCTGAGCTCTGGAACATGGTATTCGACGAGAACTGTGTTTCTCACTCGAAAGGTTGTGTAGACATATGTTTTGCCAACGATAATGTGATCCTTATCAGTGCAAATAGTACAGAAACCCTAAAAAGCCGTTCTCGACCTGCTATATATAAAATCTGTAGTTTCTTGAAGCTACAAACCTACGAAACAAATACAGTAACAACGAATGATAAACTTGTAATACACCTTGCGCGTGTCACAAGGACGGAATGAAGCTTAAACTCGGCAACTATGCCGACACTATACAAGGGGGCATTTATGCTAAAAGTTGTGTATTGTGCTTCGCCATGGTATTACAGGATCAATCTTCCAGATCTTCCATGCAAAGAACTATGTTATTGACGATGACGCGTTGTTGCAGAACTGTATCTACAGAAGTGGTGCAAGTGATATTGGGGACAATTCCTTTAGATTTAAAAATCACTTATGCACTTACTCAAGTACAAATTACGCTAGAACTGAAAAAATCAAATTTTGATGATTTAAAATTAATGCGACAAATTTCGAGGATTTAAAGATAATGCGGCTGTAGGATAAAAGTCTGGAGACGATACCAAATATATTGCCAAAGAGATGAATGCATATATGCATAAGCTCTGGCAAGACAGATAGGACTTAATACAAAAAGGAAGACCTACGTATTGGTTTACAAGGATGTTAATATTGCTTTGCAACACAAGTGGTTTCTATCTACTATGTGTGTGATCAGCTCCTGCTACATTAGGTGAAAAAAGTGATTAAAAGTGAGAAATTAATTATGGAAAAAAATTAAATAAATTATATGAATACTTTTTCAAACGAAAAGTATTTAAGTTTGTTTTAAATTTGTGTTAATTTACCCTAAACAAAGTGTTTTTACAAAAGTTTGACAGTTGGAAACCAGTGTTAAAAACGAATTTTTCATTACGCGTACACGCGGTCTTATAAACATAACCTCAAATTTGTAACTTTGATGTTTGATATAAGACATTAATAAGTGCGATAGACAAAAAAAGTGATAATAATTAGGTTAGTGTTAGTGCTAAAACATCAAGTGGTTTAAAATTCAAGAAATCTGTAGAGATATATAAGGAAGACCTCATATAAACACTACAAATATACGGAAGACAAAAGGTTGCCGCCCACTATCAAGTAAGTCGAATACCATTAACTATAAATAATATTAAAACACAAGAATTGGTTTATATAAATGCGTGTTTTAAATAATAATGAGAGTGTATTAATTGTTATAAGTGATAAAGTGAACAATATATGCGGTTTTCTTGGAAATAGTGATTGATCGTTCATGAACATTCAATGGTAACAAACAAATGGTAAGTAAGTAGGCATAAGTACAAGTATGTATATGAGATATTTATAGAAATTCAGTGTGCCTTTGTTGATGTCCGGTGGCCAAGTGACCTTCAAAGAATTAGACCGGCAAAAACCTATAGGTACGTCTACTGCGCTATGGAGAACTATTTTCATTGTCGAACATTATTTTACAAACCGATTACCGTTCCATGAAAAGGCAACTATCTAAAGGTTGTCCTCAGCGATCTGTTATGGAGCCTGAGCACTGGAACATGGTATTCGACGAGAACTGTGTTTCTCACATGAAAGGTTGTGTAGACATATGTTTTGCCAACGATAATGTGATCCTTATCGGTGCAAATAGTACAGAAACCGTAGAAAGCCGTTCTCGACCTGCTATATATAAAATCTGTAGTTTCTTGAAGCTACAAAGCTACGAAACAAATACAGTAACAACGAATGATTAACTTGTAACACACCTTACGCGTGTCACAAGGACGGAATGAAGCTTAAACTCGGCAACTATGCCGACACTATACAAGGGGGCATTTATGCTAATAGTTGTGTATTGTGCTTTGGCATAATATTACAGGATCAATCTTCCAGATCTTCCATGCAAAGAACTATGTTATTGACGATAACGCGTTGTTGCAGAACTGTATCTACAGAACTGGTGCAAATGATATTGGGGACAATTCCTTTAGATTTGAAAATCACTCATGCACTTACTCAAGTACAAATTACGCTAGAACTGAAAAAATCAAATTTTGATGATTTAAAATTAATGCGACAAATTTCGAGGATTTAAAGTTAATGCGGCTGTAGGATAAAAGTCTGGAGACGATACTAAATATATTGCCAAAGAGATGAATGCATATATGCATAAGCTCTGGCAAGACAGATGGGACTTAATACAAAAAGGAAGACCTACGTATTGGTTTACAAGGACGTTAATATTGCTTTGCAACACAAGTGGTTCCTATCTACTATGTGTGTGATCGGCAGTAGATGAGTAGAGCCGGTTCTGGCTTAAATCATACTATGAGTTGGAAATTATTTTTACAGCGTTATTGGGGGCGTGGCTAGACTTGGAAGAATGTAAAAGGGGGTAAGGGTGGGGTAAGGAGTGAGGTGGCGTAGCTAGACAATGTTGAGGGTAATAGTGGGGTAATATGAAAGAGTGAGATAGCGATAATAAGTATTACGTGTGTAATAATTAATATCTAATGGTAAAGAGTGAGATACCGATATTAATTCTTATGTTTGATTTGTTATTGGTTATAAGATTATGACAGTGTTAAATTATTTATAACAGTGTATTTATAACGCATTCCTTCGAATGTAACTTGAAGCACACGTGTTAGCCGGCGTCAGCAAAATGATAATAATTTCAAACATGTCGTATATATTAGAAGAAATATCAAAACTATTGTAATTACTTAATTTATAATATATAAAAATTTAAAATGTATATAATTCTTTTATTTATTTAGTTATTATTGATATTAATTGATAATATAAGTAAGATATATTTAAACATAATATGTATACCAAATAAATTTAATTTAGGCATTGATTTAAAGTTAAATTGTGGATTACAGTGTCATTTGTTAATAGATTTAAATATGTTTAATCAATTTAAATTCTTTGATGAAATTATAATCAATCAGAATAATTTCTGTGAAACTTTTAGAGCCGGGTTACTTTTTATATCTGAATTTGGAGACCCTGGATATGAGAGCCAAGACTCACTTGATTGGATTCTTAATGATTAATTTTATTGCACTAATTACTAATAGATTGTAAATTTTGTTGTACATAGAAAATATATCCAAATAAGGATAATTCATAAAGTATAAGGGTGCTAATTCATCCATTGAATTTACATGACTTGAACAATATGAATACAAAATTGCATGACTTAACCAAATATGGGCACAAAATTTTTATAGTACACTTTTATAGAAATTAAGACATAGTACATAAACCCATTACCAAACAGTTTAACTCGGTCTCGGATTGATTCGGTCAAGTTCGTCGATTCTCACCATTTGCTATTTCATTTGACAGTTGTTACATTGTTTCGTTCCATACACTTATAAAAAAATAGTTTTAGATACATTCTTTTATCTCAAGTTATATTTAAATAATAATAAATATATATAATAAAATATTATATTCTTGTCTGAGCGACGAGTATTTTGAGCAATACCGTTAGTAGGTTAAAGCATATTATTTCTTCGCATATTATGATTTCTTAGCTATATTTAAAAACTTAAAAAGGCTCTACATTACGCCTGATATAATGCAGCACTTTATACAGCTTCATACATGTTTCTCATACGCACTCAAATAATACATTTTAGGGTATATAAAAGAGATAGTAAAATAACAAATATATAATGAATTTTTATAAATTATTGAAATAGTTACGATAGATGTGTAAATATCTCTTATTGTATTGCAATATATTAAAAAATAACTAAATATTTGAGGTTCTGGTAGCCAACTTTATAAACATACTTTTACAGAAATGAGGCTCCTATTTTCTAACTGTTTACCGGACGTCTATATATTTTCTAAATTAAGCTATGTAAGTTAAGACAAAACTATCAGAAGACATTAAATAAAAAGCAACACGGATCCTATACCTTGGAACTGGTATGAGTAGCGTAATTTGTAAAATATAGGCCTTTGAAAAATTGTCAGAAGTTATCAGCTGTCAGGTAAGCAGTTACAAAATAGGAGCCTTTTAAGTCATGGTTATCAAATATAACCTTTAGTGTCAGCAAGTGAGATGACATCCTGCAGAAATAATAAAATCCACTATACATTGTTAATGAACGCAGTCTTTAAAGTGTTTCTAGTTTAGATAAAAAGAAAATCGAAATATTATTTTGTGTAATTGTTTATTTTTGAAATTCATGTTCATATACAGCAAAAGTATAATAATACCTAAACATTAACATTCTTTTGTCAAAAAATACTTAAACAATATTGCGTGGTGCTTTTGTGTTTAAAACAGGGCCGGTTTTACCATAAGGTGATTCCATGGAGTCTTAAGGAAATAATGCATTTGGAAATAAATATTAACAGATATAATCCTTTGCGGGGATCATCTTATATTGATTTACCAAAGAAAGTTAAAGATAAAAAGGCTATAGTAAATGTAGTAAATAATGATCAAGCTTGCTTTATGTGGGCTATAACTTCAGCATTGTATCCAGCATCAAAAAGTATGGATAGAGTTACATCATATCAACATTATTCAAAAGTACTTAATTCAATTGGTATAGAATTACCGATGAAATTAAAAGATATTAGAACATTTGAGAAGAATAATGATATAAGTGTGAATGTTTATGGACTTGAAAATAATTTCATTGTGGGACCGTTGCATTATACATCTAAAAAGAAGAAACAACATGTTAATTTATTGTATATTGAAGATTTGAGTAATGGACATTATTGTTGGATTAAAAATATATCAAGATTATTAAGAAGTCAATTTACTAAGCATACTAGTAAACAATTTTTGTGTGATGGATGCTTTTCATTTTTTAACACAGAAGATCAGTTAAATAGACATTTAGAATATGATTGCAATAAGATATATACAATCCTTCCTTCTAAGTATAACGCTAAAGATAAATTGGGTAATATGATATCTCAAAACATTTTAAAATTCGATAATCATAAAAATCAATTACGCGTTCCATTTGTGATATATGGAGATTTTGAAACATTATTAAAACCCATTAGTACTTGTTATCCTGAAACTAATACATCATTTTCAAATAATATTCAAATTCATGAACCATATTAAATGTTCCTTTAATGATTCCTTAAGTAAGTTTGTTACGTACAGAGGTATTAATGACTTATTAACACAGAGGTAAAGTCTAAAGACGATACCAAATATATTGCCAAAGAGATGAATGCATATATGCATAAGCTCTGGCAAGACAGATGGGACTTAATACAAAAAGGAAGACCTACGCATTAGTTTACAAGGACGTTAATATTGCTTTGCAACACAAGTCGTTCCTATCTACTATGTGTGTGATCGGCTCCTGCTACTTTAAGTAAAAAAAGTGATTAAAAGTGAGAAATTAATTACGGAAAAAAATTAAATAAACTATATGAATACTTGTTCAAACGAAAAGTATTTAAGTTTGTTTTAAATTTGTGTTAATTTACCCTAAACAAATTGTTTTTACAAAAGT
This sequence comes from Panorpa germanica, assembly GCA_963678705.1. NCBI lineage: Eukaryota > Metazoa > Arthropoda > Insecta > Mecoptera > Panorpidae > Panorpa > Panorpa germanica. The sequence continues at coordinate 16,882 of CAVMBN010000151.1, forward strand.
TTGACAGTTGGAAACCAGTGTTAAAAACGAATTTTTTATTACGCGTACACGCGGTCTTATAAACATAACCTTAAAATTGTAACTTTGATGTTTGATATAAGACATTAATAAGTGCGATAGACAAAAAAAGTGATAATAATTAGGTTAGTGTTAGTGCTAAAACATCAAGTGGTTAAAAAATTCAAGAAATCTGTAGAGCAATATAAGAAAGACCTCATATAAACACTACAAATATACGGAAGACAAAAGGTTGCCGCCCACTATCAAGTAAGTCGATTAACATTAACTATAAATAATATTAAAACATAAGAATTAGTTTATATAAATGCGTGTTTTAAATAATAAAGATAGTGTATTAATTGTTATAAGTGATTAAGTGAACAATATATGCGGTTTTCTTGGCAATAGTGATTGATCGTTCATGAACATTCAATGGTAACAAACAAATGGTAAGTAAGTAGGCATAAGTACAAGTATGTACATGAGATATTTATAGAAATTCAGTGTGCCTTTGTTAATGTCCGGTGGCCAAGTGACCTTCAAAGAATTAGACCGGCAAAAACCTATAGGTACGTCTACTGCGCTATGGAGAACTATTTTCATTGTCGAACATTATTTTACAAACCGATTACCGTTTCATGAAAAGGCAACTATCTAAAGGTTGTCCTCAGCAATCCGTAATGAGGCCTGAGCTCTGGAACATGGTATTTGACGAGAACTGTGTTTCTCACTCAAAAGGTTGTGTAGACGTATGTTTTGCCAACGATAATGTGATCCTTATCGGTGCAAATAGTACAGAACAACTAGAAAGCCGTTCTCGACCTGCTATATATAAAATCTGTAGTATCTTGAAGCTACAAAGCTACAAATCAAATACGGTAACAACGAATGATAAACTTGTAACACACCTTGCGCGTGTCACAAGGACGGAATAAAGCTTAAACTCGGCAACTATGCCGACACTATACAAGGGGGCATTTATGCTAATAGTTGTGTATTGTGCTTCGGCATGGTATTACAGGATCAATCTTCCAGATCTTCCATGCAAAGAACTATGTTATTGACGAGGACGCGTTGTTGCAGAACTGTATCTACAGAAGTGTTGCAAGTGATATTGGGGACAATTCCTTTAGATTTAAAAATCACTCATGCACTTACTCAAGTACAAATTACGCTAAAACTGAAAAAATCAAATTTTGATGATTTAAAATAATGCGACAAATTTCGAGGATTTAAAGTTAATGCGGCTGTAGGATAAAAGTCTAGAGACGATACCATATATATTGCCAAAGAGATGAATGCATAAATGCATAAGCTCTGGCAAGACAGATGGGACTTAATACAAAAAGAAAGACCTACGTATTGGTTTACAAGGATTGCTTTGCAACACAAGTGGTTCCTATCTACTATGTGTGTGATCGGCTCCTGCTACTTTAGGTGAAAAAAGTGATTAAAATTGAGAAATTAATTATGGAAAAAAATTAAATAAATTATATGAATACTTTTTCAAACGAAATGTATTTAAGTTTGTTTTAAATTTGTGTTAATTTACCCTAAACAAAGTGTTTTTACAAAAGTTTGACAATTGGAAACCAGTGTTAAAAACGAATTTTTCATTACGCGTACACGCGGTCTTATAAACATAACCTCAAAATTGTAACTTTGATGTTTTATATAAGACATTAATAAGTGCGATAGACAAGAAAAGTGACAATAATTAGGTTAGTGTTTGTGCTAAAACATCAAGTAAGTAAGAAATTCAAGAAATCTGTAGAGCTATATATAGAAGACCTCATATAAACACTACAAATATACGGAAGGCAAAAGGTTGCCGCCCACTATCAAGTAATTCGATTAACATTAACTATAAATAATATTAAAACATAAGAATTAGTTTGTATAAATGCGTGTTTTAAATAATAAAGAGAGTGTATTAATTGTTATAAGTGATTAAGTGAACAATATATGCGGTTTTCTTGGAAATAGTGATTGATCGTTTATGAACATTTAATGGTAACAAACAAATGGTAAGTAAGTAGGCATAAGTACAAGTATGTACATGAGATATTTATAGAAATTCAGTGTGCCTTTGATAATGTCCGGTGGCCAAGTGACCTTCAAAGAATTAGACCGGCAAAAACCTATAGGTACGTCTACTGCGCTATGGAGAACTATTTTCATTGTCGAACATTATTTTACAAACCGATTACCGTTTCATGAAAAGGCAACTATCTAAAGGTTGTCCTCAGCAATCCGTAATGGAGCCTGAGCTCTGGAACATGGTATTTTACGAGAACTGTGTTTCTCACTCAAAAGGTTGTGTAGACGTATGTTTTGCCAACGATAATGTGATCCTTATCGGTGCAAATAGTACAGAACAACTAGAAAGCCGTTCTCGACCTGCTATATATAAAATCTGTAGTATCTTAAAGCTACAAAGCTACAAAACAAATACGGTAACAACGAATGATAAACTTGTAACACACCTTGCGCGTGTCACAAGGACGGAATAAAGCTTAAACTCGGCAACTATGCCGACACTATACAAGGGGGCATTTATTCAAGTACAAATTACGCTAAAACTGAAAAAATCAAATTTTGATGATTTAAAATAATGCGACAAATTTCGAGGATTTAAAGTTAATGCGGCTGTAGGATAAAAGTCTAGAGACGATACCATATATATTGCCAAAGAGATGAATGCATAAATGCATAAGCTCTGGCAAGACAGATGGGACTTAATACAAAAAGAAAGACCTACGTATTGGTTTACAAGGATTGCTTTGCAACACAAGTGGTTCCTATCTACTATGTGTGTGATCGGCTCCTGCTACTTTAGGTGAAAAAAGTGATTAAAATTGAGAAATTAATTATGGAAAAAAATTAAATAAATTATATGAATACTTTTTCAAACGAAATGTATTTAAGTTTGTTTTAAATTTGTGTTAATTTACCCTAAACAAAGTGTTTTTACAAAAGTTTGACAATTGGAAACCAGTGTTAAAAACGAATTTTTCATTACGCGTACACGCGGTCTTATAAACATAACCTCAAAATTGTAACTTTGATGTTTTATATAAGACATTAATAAGTGCGATAGACAAAAAAAGTGACAATAATTAGGTTAGTGTTTGTGCTAAAACATCAAGTAAGTAAGAAATTCAAGAAATCTGTAGAGCTATATATAGAAGACCTCATATAAACACTACAAATATACGGAAGGCAAAAGGTTGCCGCCCACTATCAAGTAATTCGATTAACATTAACTATAAATAATATTAAAACATAAGAATTAGTTTGTATAAATGCGTGTTTTAAATAATAAAGAGAGTGTATTAATTGTTATAAGTGATTAAGTGAACAATATATGCGGTTTTCTTGGAAATAGTGATTGATCGTTTATGAACATTCAATGGTAACAAACAAATGGTAAGTAAGTAGGCATAAGTACAAGTATGTACATGAGATATTTATAGAAAGTATCAGTTTGCCTTTGATAATGTCTGGTGGCCAAGTGACCTTTAAAGAATTAGACCGGCAAAAACCTGTAGGTACGTCTACTGCGCTATGGAGAACTATTTTCATTGTCGAACATTAATTTTACAAACCGATTACCGTTCCATGAAAAGGTAACTATCTGAAGGTTGTCCTCAGCGATCTGTAATGGAGCCTGAGCTCTGGAACATGGTATTCGACGAGAACTGTGTTTTTTACTCGAAAGGTTCTGTAAACGTATGTTTTGCCAACGATTATTTGATCCTTATCGGTGCAAATAGTACAGAACAACTAGAAAGCAGTTCTCGACCTGCTATTGATAAAATCTGTAGTATTTTGAAGCTACAAAGCTACGAAACAAATACGGTAACAACGAATGATAAACTTGTAACACACCTTGCGCGTGTCACAAGGACGGAATGAAGCTTAAACTCGGCAACTATGCCGACACTATACAAAAGGCAATTATGCCAATAGTTGTGTATTGTGCTTCGGCATGGTATTACAGGATTAATCTTCCAGATCTTCCATGCAAAGAACTATTTTATTGACGATGACGCGTTGTTGCACAACTGTATCTACAGAAGTGGTGCAGGTGATATTGGGGAAAATTCCTTTAGATTTAAAAATCACTCATGCACTTACTCAAGTACAAACTACGCTAGAACTGAAAAAATCAAATTTTGATGATTTAAAATTATTGCGACAAATTTCGAGGATTTAAAGTTAATGCGGCTGTAGGATAAAAGACTGGAGACGAAACCAAATATATTGCCAAAGAGATGAATGCATATATGCATAAGCTCTGGCAAGACAGATGGGACTTAATACAAAAAGGAATACCTACGTATTGGTTAACAAGGACGTTAATATTGCTTTGCAACACAAGTGGTTCCTATCTACTATGTGTGTGATCGGCTCCTGCTACTTTAGGTGAAAAAAGTGTGAAATTATTTACGGAAAAAAATTAAATAAATTATATGAATACTTTTTCAAACGAAAAGTATTTAAGTTTGTTTTAAATTTGTGTTAATTCACCCTAAACAAAGAGTTTTTACAAAAGTTTGACAGTTGGAAACTAGTGTTAAAAACGAATTTTTCATTACTCGTACACGCGGTCTTATGAACATAACCTCAAAATTATAACTTTGATGTTTGATATGAGACATTAATAAGTGCGATAGACAAAAAAATGATAATAATTAGGTTAGTGTTAGTGCTAAGACATCAAGTGGTTAAGAGATTCAAAAAATCTGTAGAGATATATAAGGAAGACCTCATATAAACATTACAAATATACGGCAGACAAAAGGTTGCCGCCCACTATCAAGTAAGTCGATGAACAATAACTATAAATAATATTAAAACATAAAAATTAGTTTATATAAATGCGTGTTTTAAATAATAAAGAGAATGTATTAATTGTTATAAGTGATTAAGTGAACAATATATGCGGTTTTCTTGGAAATAGTGATTGATCTTTCATGAACATTCAATGGTAACAAACACATGGTAAGTAAGTAGGCATAAGTACAAGTATGTACATGAGATATTTATAGAAATTCAGTGTGCCTTTGATAATGTATGGTGGCCAAGTGAACTTCAAAGAATTAGACCGGCAAAAACCTCTAGGTGCGTCTACTGCGCAATGGAGAACTATTTTCATTGTCGAACATTAATTTTACAAACCGATAACCGTTCCATGAAAAGGCAACTATCTTAAGGTTGTCCTCAGCGATCCGTAATGGGGCCTGAGCTCTTTATACTTAAATACTTTTTTAAACGAAAAGTATTTAAATTTGTTTTAAATTTGTGTTAATTTACCCTAAACAAAGTGTTTTTACAAAAGTTTGACAGTTGGAAACCAGTGTTAAAAACGAATTTTTCATTACGCGTACACGCGGTCTTATAAACATAACCTCAAAATTGTAACTTTGATGTTTGACATAAGACATTAATAAGTGCGATAGACAAAAAAAGTGATAATAATTAGGTTAGTGTTAGTGCTAAAACATCAAGTGGTTAAGAAATTCAAGAAATCTGTAGAGCTATATAAGGAAGACCTCATATAAACACTACAAATATACGGAAGACAAAAGGTTGCCGCCCACTATAAAGTAAGTCGATTAACATTAACTATAAATAATATTAAAACATAGGAATTAGTTTATATAAATGCGTGTTTTAAATGATAAAGAGAGTGTATTAATTGTTATAAGTGATTAAGTGAACAATATATGCGGTTTTCTTGGAAATAGTGATTGATCGTTCATGAACATTCAATGGTAACAAACAAATGGTAAGTAAGTAGGCATAAGTACAAGTATGTACATGAGCTATTTATAGAAATTCAGTGTGGCATTGATAATGTCTGGTGGCCAAGTGACCTTTAAAGAATTAGACCGGCAAAAACATCTAGGTACGTCTACTGCGCTATGGAGAACTATTTTTATTGTCGAACATTAATTTTACAAACCGATTACCGTTCCATGGAAAGGCAACTATCTAAAGGTTGTCCTCAGCGATCTGTGATAAGGCCTGAGCTCTGGAACATGGTATTCGTTGAGAACTGTGTTCCTCACTCGAAAGGTTGTGTAGACGTATGTTTTGCCAACGATAATGTG
>CAVMBN010000152.1:0-92578 GCA_963678705.1 Panorpa germanica
CAACTGCAAGTACAAAAAATATAAAAGTTAATAATAATTTTATTTCATAATATATATAGCAGCACTTGTGTATACAAATGTGCATGATAAAATAAAACAAAATTTTATAACTTTTAACCATATATTTGTATGTAAAAATTTATTTTTTTGTATAGAATTTAACTTTATCACCCAATCTTAATGTATTTTAAAGTAACAGAAATGTATTAATTTTTTTTAATTTTTAATTTTTTAGTTCTGTTGGAATTACAATACATTCATTCTTAAATTTAATTACTTAAACTTGTTTTGTTTTTGTTTATATAAAACTATTATATTAAATTCAATTGTTTTATGTCAATAAGAAATCAGAAATTGTAATTGAATAGAAATCAGATAGTGTAATTGAATTGTATCAGTTGTATCAGAAATTTGGTCTGAGGACTTTCTGTATAATTTCGGTCTGAGGACTTATTGATTAATAAAATATTTAATATATAACTGTGCATATAATATCTGCTTCAATAGGTTATGGGCCCAGGCAAAAAATTAATATGACGACATCAGTGAGTGCTACAAGATTTGAGCTGTTGAGTAAGGACAATTATGAAGCCTGGAAAATTTATGTTGAGGCGCTATTGATCAAAAATGATTTGTGGGAATATGTCAGTGGTGAAAAACCGATTCCTGTTGCTGCGGAAAATAATCAAGAAGAAAGAAATGGATGGATAAAAATTGATCGTAAAGCTAAGTCAGAAGTAATATTAGCAATTAGTTCAACGGAATTGCAGCATGTCCGAGGTTGTAATACTTCTCATGAAGTTTGGCAAAAACTTGCCTCAGTTTATGCTTCCAAAGGACCTGCAAGAAAAGCTTTATTACTTAAGCAACTTATGCTTCACAAGATGTCTGAATGTGGTGATGTCAGGGATCATGTAAACAAGTTTTCGGATATAGTTGATCGACTTGGAGCTATGGATATTGAAGTGAATAAAGATTTATTGTCTGTAATGTTATTATATAGTCTACCAGATAGCTATGAAGGCTTTAAATGTGCTATGGAATCACGTGATGAACTCTTGGAGGTTGAAGCTCTTAAGGTTAAGATACTTGAGAAGAGTGAAATTGGTTCAAATTCAGTTGTTGAGTTAGCTGGAAATGTAAGGGCTGAAAATCAACCGAGTTACAAAAATATTTTTAAAGGATATTGTTTTAAATGTGGAAAACAAGGACATAAGTCTCCTGAATGTCCAACTCAATTGAAATCAAATTTCAGAAGAAATAGACCAGATAGACAGAATAGATACACACAAGAAAACCAATGTTCTCAAGCGGATGATGATACTTTTGCAGTATTTAATGTTGAATTTGCTGGTAGTGTTCCAAGTTGTCGACCTTGGATTCTTGATAGTGGCTGTACAACACATTTATGTGGTGATAAACAATTATTTAAGTCTTTAAATGAAGAAATTAGTGGGAAAATAAATTTGGCTAATCAAGCAAATAGTGAAATCAAAGGAAAAGGTACTGTTAATTTGTCGATTAGTAATGGTAAACAGCTGAGGTCAGTAGATTTTTCAAACACATTATTTGTACCAGATTTAAGGTCAAATCTAGTATCAGTTGCTAAAATTACTAATAAGGATCATGAAATTCTATTTAAAAAAGATTCAGCTGTAATTATGGATATGACTGGAAATGTTAAATTTGTTGCTGAAAGGCGTGGTGATCTCTATTATTTACAAGAAGGTAATGAAGAAGCTTGTATTGGAGAAGATAAAGCTAATTCTGAGTTATTGATGTGGCATTGTCGTATGGGTCATTTAAATGCTAAGGATTTATTTCGGGTGATTAATCAGAATACTACAAGTAAAGTAACCTCTGAACAATTGAAATGTTTGTCAAGATGTGAAGTGTGTCTACGAGGCAAGATGACAGGGTTACCGTTTTCAGGAAGTGAACGACAGAGTAAAGAACTTCTTGAAATAGTTCATACAGATATTGTTGGACCGTTTAGGACACAATCAGTGAATGGAGCAAAATATTTTATTACATTTATTGATGATTATTCTCGATGGTGTGAAGTATACTTTCTTAAACAGAAGAGTGGTGCACTAGAAGCTTTCAAAATGTATCAAAATCAAGCTGAACGTATGACAGGGAAGAAGATTAAGTATCTTCAAAGTGATAATGGTAAAGAGTATTGTAATACTGAGATGGATTCTTTCCTGCGTAATCAAGGTATTCAACGTCGATTAAGTGTTGTAAGAACACCTCAGCAAAATGGTGTTGCTGAACGTTTAAATCGAACATTAGTTGAAATGGGACGACGTTTATTACTTCAATCAAATTTATCGGATATGTTTTGGACTGATGCTGTAGCTACAGCATGTCATTTGAGAAACAGATGTCCTTCAAGAAGTATTAATGGAGATACTCCTTATCAGAGATGGTTCAACAGGGATAAAGTTCATTTAAATTATTTACGAGCATTTGGATCAACTGTATATGTCTTAGATAAAGATCCAACAAAAGGCAAATTATCTGATAGATCAATGAAAGGAATTTTTGTAGGTTATCCACGTGAATCAAAAGGATACAGAATTTGGTTACCAGAAAAGAGAAAATTTATTGTTGCTCGTGATGTGAAATTTATTGAAGATAATGTTACTACAGTTTTAAAGAACCAAGAGATTAAACAGCTGATTATTAATGATTTTGAAAACAAGGATAAACCATGGATTGAATTGATAACAGGATTTAAAAATAGTAATGAGACAGAAACTTTAGATGGAATTCCAGAAGAAAATTTAGAAGATAATGAAGAAAATGAAAATTCATCTGGTATTCAATCATCTATTCAAGAAACTCCTAGAAGAAACTCAAGAGAATATACTAGAGAAGAAAGAAGAGGACCAGGAAGACCAAAATTAATTAAAACAGGTTTGAAAGGACGTCCCAGAAAATTATTTTCAAAAGTTAATAATTGTGAAGTTAAAGAAAGGATTGAATCTGATTCTAATGAAGATGATAATGATAATGATAATATATTTGTTGGAGTAGCTGAAATTAAATTGGAAGATGCTATTAATTCTCAAGAGTGTGCTGAGTGGAAGAGAGCAATTAAATCAGAAGTCATAAGTTTATTAAAAAATGATACTTGGAATATTGTAAAATTACCTGAAGGTCAAAGTGTTGTGGGAAGTCGAATGATTTTAACAAATAAATTTGGATCAGATGGGCTTATTGAAAAAAGAAAAGCTCGTATTGTTGCAAAAGGTTATAGTCAAAAATATGGTATTGATTATGATCAAACTTTTGCTCCAGTTGCAAGAATGAAATCAATGAGACTTTTAATTGCATTGTCTGTGGAATTAAAACTTGTAATAAGACAATTTGATGTTGTAACTGCCTATTTAAATGGAATATTAGAAGAAAATGTTTATATGGAAATACCGGATATGCTACATGAAATTTTGATGTGGATAATTGATGATAGTCAGGTGTCTGAAGAATTAAAAAATAAAGCTACAAAAATGTTAAAATGTATTGAAGAAGGAGGTGATGTTTGTAAATTAAATAAAGCTCTCTATGGTCTTAAACAAGCTGCTCGACAATGGAATGAAAAATTATCAAATAAGTTGGAAAGTATTGGACTAAAGTCAACAAAAAAGGAGAGTTGTTTGTATTATGCAAAACGTGGTAAAGATATTTTATTATTTCTAGTTTATGTTGATGATTTCTTAATTGCATCATCAGATGTTGATTGGATTGATGAAATTAAAATTAAACTACAAGAAGAATTTGAAATTAAGGATCTAGGTCTTGCAAAACAATGTTTGGGAATAGAAATTAATCAATCAGATCAATATATTTTTATTAATCAATCAAGATATATTATCAATTTACTTAAAAAATATGAAATGAATAATTGCAATCCAGTTAAAACGCCAGCAGAATTACAAAAGAAGAAAATATTTTATTCAACTGAAAAAGAAGAAATTAATAGTAAATTTTATAGAGAAGTTATTGGAGCACTAATGTATTTAGTGGTTGGAACTCGACCAGATATTGCAAATACTGTTTCAAGATTAGCTCAATTTGTAAACAAACCAAGTAAACAAGATTGGTTGGGAGTTAAGAGAATATTGAGATATTTAGCTGGTACAATAGAATTAGGAATACTTTATACTAAAGAAACAAAATCTATGATTGGATACTGTGATGCTGATTGGGGAGGTTGTCTTGAAGATCGAAGATCATATTCTGGATATGTATTTATGTTGGCAGGGGGTGCTGTGAGCTGGAAATCTCAAAAACAAAGAACTGTGGCACTTTCATCTACTGAATCAGAATATGTTAGTTTATCAGAAGCTGTAAAAGAAGCAATATATTTAAATGATTTATTGACTGAACTAGAGCAAGAAAAATTTTTGAAAATTAAAATATTAATTGACAATCGTGGAGCTGAACAACTGGCAATGAACTCGATTTATCATGCACGTACAAAACATATAGATATTCGTCATTATTTTGTTCGTGATGTAGTTGATGAAGGAATTATTAAATTACGTCATGTATCAACTAATGAAATGGTTGCGGATATTTTAACAAAAGCACTGCCAAGAGAGTTACATGAAAAATTCACTGAAGGATTGGGACTTCAAATTATTTAAATTGTTGAAATGAATGTCTTGAGGGGGTGTGTTGGAATTACAATACATTCATTCTTAAATTAAATTACTTAAACTTGTTTTGTTATTGTTTATATAAAAAAGAAATATTTTAAATTCAATTGTTTTATGTCTATAAGAAATATTGTCTGAGGACAATAATTCTTTCTTCTAATTCTAATTTCTTTCTGTATAATTTCAGTCTGAGGACTTATCAATTAATAAAATATTTAATATATAACTGTGCATATAATATCTGCTTCAATATTAATTTTAATTTCATATTATATATAGCAGCACTTGTGTGAACAAATGTGCATGTTATAATAAAAAAAAAACTATTTAATAACTTTTAACCATATAATTGTATATAAAAATGTATTTTTTTGTATAGAATGTCACGTTATCACCCACTCTTAAGCTATTTTAAAGTACAGAAATGTGTAATTATTTTAAAAATTTTATTTTTTTAGTTTTATCATTACTATTATTGAGTAAAAAAGACACAGTTAGTACAACTGCAAGTTTAAAAAATATAAAAGTTATTATTAATTTTAATTTCATATTATATATAGCAGCACTTGTGTGAACAAATGTGCATGTTATAATAAAAAAAAAACTATTTAATAACTTTTAACCATATAATTGTATGTAAAAATGTATTTTTTTGTATAGAATGTCACGTTATCACCCACTCTTAAGCTATTTTAAAGTAACAGAAATGTGTTATTATTTTAAAAATTTAAATTTTTTAGTTCCATCATTACTATTTTTGAGTAAAAAAGACACAGTTAGTACAACTGCAAGTTTAAAAAATATAAAAGTTATTATTAATTTTAATTTCATATTATATATAGCAGCACTTGTGTGAACAAATGTGCATGTTATAATAAAAAAAAAACTATTTAATAACTTTTAACTATATAATTGTATGTAAAAATGTATTTTTTTGTATAGAATGTCACGTTATCACCCACTCTTAAGCTATTTTAAAGTAACAGAAATGTGTTATTATTTTAAAAATTTTATTTTTTTAGTTCCATCATTACTATTTTTGAGTAAAAAAGACACAGTTAGTACAACTGCAAGTTTAAAAAATATAAAAATTATTATTAATTTTAATTTCATATTATATATAGCAGCACTTGTGTGAACAAATGTGCATGTTATAATAAAAAAAAAACTATTTAATAACTTTTAACCATATAATTGTATATAAAAATGTATTTTTTTGTATAGAATGTCACGTTATCACCCACTCTTAAGCTATTTTAAAGTAGCAGAAATGTGTTATTATTTTAAAAATTATATTTTTTTAGTTTTATCATTACTATTATTGAGTAACAAAGACACAGTTAGTACAACTGCAAGTTTAAAAAATATAAAAGTTATTATTAATTTTAATTTCATATTATATATAGCAGCACTTGTGTAAACAAATGTGCATGTTATAATAAAAAAAAAACTATTTAATAACTTTTAACTATATAATTGTATGTAAAAATGTATTTTTTTGTATAGAATGTCACGTTATCACCCACTCTTAAGCTATTTTAAAGTAACAGAAATGTGTTATTATTTTAAAAATTTTATTTTTTTAGTTCCATCATTACTGTACGAAATAAAACCATGCGAGTATTGTAGATTGAATAATTTATTCAATCGTTTAATGATAAAATTAATTTACACTTTTTTTAATATAAATTTAACCACAAATTCTTGTAATATAAAATGGTTGTGAATCAGATGCTCGACAGTGTAAAAGCCAAAACACGACTGACTCAATTGCCATATGGCCGTAGCGTACACAGCAGTCGTCGTTGTGTTGCCCTGAGTATGATTTCTACCAGAGACAACAATACAATATTATACTAAAATGTCAGCAGAGACATATCTTATGTTCTGTGCTAATTTTGTACTGAACATAAATTGCCGGCCAGCAGAAAGTAGCTGATCCCACAACCAACTTTAAAATATATATAAAAATACATTAATACATAGAGCTACATAAATTTATAAACGTCTTAATTCTATGATAGTCTACATAATTGTATGAGAATAATATAAAACAAATTAATAACTATCCTAAATATAACAGAAACCATAATTATCAATGTAGCATACAATATTGTTAACAATTCCAACAGAACAGGTGTTTGTTTTACTTCAATGTTGTAAGCATTGCAATTAGTATCTTCACCTTCTGATGGAAGTATTGTATTTAAATCAGAAATTTTATTTGTTGCTTGTTTTATTCGCGCCAGCAACACTGCGCTAATAATCTCAAGCTGGGGTATTGTAAGTACCTTACTTGATGGAGCCACACTAGACTTGTAGCAAATTAAATTTGTTTTTATCTTACTATTTATAAAAATAATATTGTGTTTTAAACCTAATGTCATAATACTGGTTGATCTGTTTAATAATGTTTTATAAACCTCCAATAATGAAGGATTGCGTCTAAATCTTTTTTCCAACACATTAAATCTTTGCGGGGCGACTGAGAAAGAATCCCCCAATTCTATTTTATTTACTAGGCTGAGTAATGGCAAATCAACAGTTAAATTATTTTTAAGTGCTACTGAATTTTGAAAATTATGTTCAGCCTTTAAGTAATCCTTAGAAAACTTATCTGATTCCTCTGGAACTTTCTCAGTCGTCCAAGATTGTTCCATAACATTCTCAAGGTTTGTATATTCACAAATAGCAAGATTACATACAATATTATTATGTGAATACTTATTTTGATTATGCAATTTTCTTGGATCCATAAATTTTTCTTTATTATTATTGTCATGTGACATATTTTTATAATCTAAACTATACTCAAGTGCAATTGCACGTCTTTCTAAAAATGAAATAAATTCTGCCATAGTAGGCAGTTCTTCTAAATTTCTTTCCATGTGGAAAGTGCGGTTAGTAACGATATCTAATTTTCTACTTAAGGCCGAGATTAAAATCATATCCCATTTGTCTACAGGCTCATCAAGATTTTTTAACGCTTGTAATTGCTGTTTTACTTGACATAAAAAAGCCCTTATAGCAACTGCAGTACCTTTCTGCATGTTGGGAATATCAAGTAGTATATTAATGTGATAAAAGATTAATCTCGCCTTATTTTCATACCGCGCTAACAATAAATCAACAGCCTCTTTGTATGAGCTGTTCACAAGCGGCAGATTTATAATTATTGAGAGAGCCTCATCAACGAGATACTTTCTCAAATAAAAAAGTCTTTGTACATCGGACAATGAGGTATTATTATGAACAACTGCTTGGAAGAGCTCATAAAAGGGCTTAAACCTGGTTATATCCTTGCCATCGAAGGTTGGAATTTCCACCGCTGGGAGCTTCAATGGAACTAAGTCAGGCCTATTAACTTCTTTTAATCTATTGATGCTAGCATTTAATTTTGCTAGAATATTAAAATACTTTTCTTCAACTTCTTCTATGTCTTCCTCATCTTGATCATCAATTTCTAAAATGCTGTACTGCGTGAGCTCGTACGATTGGAATGTAGTCATCATCTTTTCTTTTTTCACCTGCAGCACCTCCACTGTAGCGGAGTCGAGAGCCCTTGGGTCGCTGACGTAATTGTCCATCCTTGATATTGAACTTTTTGCAGTCGTCCGCGCCGTTCTAAGCCTTTTCAATCCCTCCATCTTGCTTAGGTGACAAATTCGTACTTGTATGATAGACGAAACGTGGATGACAAAACTAATCCAGGTTAATCCAGCAACATAAGAAGTTTTTAATAAATCGGTACTTGTAGATAGTAATAATAGCTTTGTACCTTCATGAGTAAAGAAGTATTTTACTCTCTTCCAGCATCCATGTATCCTCTTCCGTAATGAATAATTTTTCTTGAAATATAAATGTGTAGTAATCAAACCGTCTGTGAATCCGTCTAAATCAAGCGTTGCATTACCCAATCAATGGCAATTGATGACTTGCCAGGCCGCCATAGAGTAAATGTAAAAAAATAGCTTGCACATGTGCCGGTTACTATACAGACGTAACCTCAAAACACCACGAAATCACACGCGGGTACCAATGGCTTGTAAGACCAGTTTTTTTTGTAGGAATTAAAACCTTCTTGAAATGTAATTGTAAAATCCAAATCCTCCGTGAATCCGCCAAAATAGAGCGTAGCATTACCCAATCAATGGCAATCGCCAAGAGGCAAATGTAAAAAAACGCCAAAAACACAATGAAAAACACACGCGGATAATAAACTCGAAGGATCGGCTTTGTAAGGCTCGAAGGACCAGCGTCGCATGTACGAAATAAAACCATGCGAGTATTGTAGATTGAATAATTTATTCAATCGTTTAATGATAAAATTAATTTACACTTTTTTTAATATAAATTTAACCACAAATTCTTGTAATATAAAATGGTTGTGAATCAGATGCTCGACAGTGTAAAAGCCAAAACACGACTGACTCAATTGCCATATGGCCGTAGCGTACACAGCAGTCGTCGTTGTGTTGCCCTGAGTATGATTTCTACCAGAGACAACAATACAATATCATACTGGAATGTCAGCAGAGACATATCTTATGTTCTGTGCTAATTTTGTACTGAACAATTACTATTTTTGAGTAAAAAAGACACAGTTAGTACAACTGCAAGTTTAAAAAATATAAAAGTTATTATTAATTTTAATTTCATATTATATATAGCAGCACTTGTATGAACAAATGTGCATGTTATAATAAAAAAAAAACTATTTAATAACTTTTAACCATATAATTGTAAGAAAAAATGTATTTTTTTGTATAGAATGTCACGTTATCACCTACTCTTAAGCTATTTTAAAGTAACAGAAATGTGTTATTATTTTAAAAAAATTATTTTTTTAGTTCCATCACTACAATTTTTGTGTAAAAGAGAAACAGTTAGTACAACTGCAAGTTTAAAAAATATAAAAGTTATTATTAATTTTAATTTCATATTATATATAGCAGCACTTGTGTGAACAAATGTGCATGTTATAATAAAAAAAAAACCATTTAATAACTTTTAGCCATATATTTGTATGTAAAAATGTATTTTTTTGTATAGAATGTCACGTTAACACCCACTCTTAAGCTATTTTAAAGTAACTGAAATGTGTTATTATTTTAAAAATTTTATTTTTTTAGTTCCATTATTACTATTTTTAAGTAAAAAAGACACAGTTAGTACAACTGCAAGTTTAAAAAATATAAAAGTTATTATTAATTTTAATTTCATATTATATATAGCAGAACTTGTGTGAACAAATGTGCATGTTATAATAAAAAAAAACTATTTAATAACTTTTAACCATATAATTGTATGTAAAAATGTATTTTTTTGTAGAGAATGTCACGTTATCACCCACTCTTAAGCTATTTTAAAGTAACCGAAATGTGTTATTATTTTAAAAATTTTATTTTTTTAGTTCCATCACTACAATTTTTGTGTAAAAGAGACACAATTAGTACAACTGCAAGTTTAAAAAATATAAAAGGTATTATTAATTTTAATTTCATATTATATATAGCAGCACTTGTGTGAACAAATGTGCATGTTATAATAAAAATAAAACTATTTAATAACTTTTAATTATATAATTGTATGTAAAAATGTATTTTTTTTGTGAAGAATGTCACGTTATTACCCACTCGTAAGCTATTTTAAAGTAACAGAAATGTGTTATTATTTTAAAAATTTTATTTTTTTAGTTTTATCATTACTATTTTTGAGTGAAAAAGACACAGTTAGTACAACTGCAAGTACAAAAAATATAAAAGTTAATAATAATTTTAATTTAATATTATATATAGCAGCACTTGTGTATACAAATGTGCATGATAAAATAATAACAAAATTTTATAACTTTTACCCATATATTTGTATGTAAAAATTTATTTTTTTGTATAGAATTTCACTATATCACTCAATCTTAATGTATTTTAAAGTAACAGAAATGTATTATTTTTTTAATTTTTAATTTTTTACTTCCTTAACTACTATTGTTGTGTAAAAAAGACACAGTTGGTACAACTGCAAGTATAAAAAATATAAAAGTTAATAATTTCAATTTCATAATATATATAGCAGCACTTGTGTGAACAAATGTGCATGTTATAATAAAAAAAAAACTATTTAATAACTTTTAACCATATAATTGTATGTAGAAATGTATTTTCTTGTATAGAATGTCACGTCATCACCCACTCTTAAGCTATTTTAAAGTAACAAAAATGTGTTATTATTTTAAAAATTTTATTTTTTTAGTTCCATCACTACAATTTTTGTGTAAAAGAGACACAGTTAGTACAACTGCAAGTTTAAAAAATATAAAATTTATTATTAATTTTAATTTCATATTATATATAGCAGCACTTGTGTGAACAAATGTGCATGTTATAATAAAAAAAAAACTATTTAATAACTTTTACCCATATAATTGTATGTAAATATGTTTTTTTTTGTATAGAATGTGACGTTATCACCCACTCTTAAGATATTTTAAAGTAACAGAAATGTGTTATTATTTTAAAAATTTTATTTTTTTAGTTCCATCATTACTATTTTTAAGTAAAAAAGACACAATTAGTACAACTGCAAGTTTAAGAAATATAAAAGTTATTATTAATTTTAATTTCATAATATATATAGCAGCACTTGTGAACAAATGTGCATGTTATAATAAAAAAAAAACTATTAAATAACTTTTAACCATATATTTGTATGTAAAAATGTATTTTTTTGTATAGAATGTCACGTTATCACCCACTCTTAAGCTATTTTAAAGTAACAGAAATGTGTGATTATTTTAAAAATTTTATTTTTTTAGTTCCATCACTACAATTTTTGTGTAAAAGAGACACAGTTAGTACAACTGCAAGTTTAAAAAATATAAAAGTTATTATTAATTTTAATTTCATATTATATATAGCAGCACTTGTGTGAACAAATGTGCATGTTATAATAAAAAAAAAACTATTTAATAACTTTTAACCATATAATTGTATGTTAAAATGTATTTTTTTGTATAGAATGTCACGTTATCACCCACTCTTAAGCTATTTTAAAGTAACAGAAATGTGTTATTATTTTAAAAAATTTATTTTTCTAGTTCTATCACTACAATTTTTGTGTAAAAGAGACACAATTAGTACAACTGCAAGTTTAAAAAATATAAAAGTTATTATTAATTTTAATTTCATATTATATATAGCAGCACTTGTGTGAACAAATGTGCATGTTATAATAAAAAAAAAACTATTTAATAACTTTTAACCATATAATTGTATGTAAAAATGTATTTTTTTGTATAGAATGTCACGTTATCACCCACTCTTAAGCTATTTTAAATTAACAGAAATGTGTTATTATTTTAAAAATTTTATTTTTTTAGTTCCATTATTACTATTTTTGAGTAAAAAAGACACAGTTGGTACAACTGCAAGTACAAAAAATATAAAAGTTAATAATAATTTTATTTCATAATATATATAGCAGCACTTGTGTATACAAATGTGCATGATAAAATAAAACAAAATTTTATAACTTTTAACCATATATTTGTATGTAAAAATTTATTTTTTTGTATAGAATTTAACTTTATCACCCAATCTTAATGTATTTTAAAGTAACAGAAATGTATTAATTTTTTTTAATTTTTAATTTTTTAGTTCCTTAACTACTATTTTTGAGTAAAAAAGACACAGTTAGTACAACTGCAAGTATAAAAAATATAAAAGTTAATAATTTCAATTTCATAATATATATAGCAGCACTTGTGTGAACAAATGTAGATGTTAAAATAAAAGAAAAATTAAATAACTTTTAACCATATAATTGTATGTAAAAATGTATTTTTTTGTAAAGAATGTCACGTTATCACCCACTCTTAAGCTATTTTAAAGTAACAAAAATGTGTTAATATTTTGAAAATTTTATTTTTTTAGTTCCATCATTACTATTTTTGAGTAAAAAAGACACAGTTGGTACAACTGCAAGTACAAAAAATATAAAAGTTAATAATAATTTTAATTTCATATTATATATAGCAGCACTTGTGTATACAAATGTGCATGATAAAATAAAACAAAATTTTATAACTTTTAACCATATATTTGTAAGTAAAAATTTATTTTTTTGTATAGAATTTCACTTTACCACACAATCTAAAAGTATTTTAAAGTAACAGAAATGTATTATTATTTAAAAAAATTTATTTTTTTAGTTCCATCACTACAATTTTTGTTTAAAAAAGACAGTTAGTACAACTGCAAGTTCAAAAAATATAAAAGTTATTATTAATTTTAATTTCATATTATATATAGCAGCACTTGTGTAAACAAATGTGCATGTTATAATAAAAAAAAACTATTTAATAACTTTTAACCATATAATTGTATGTAAAAATTTATTTTTTTGTATAGAATTTCACTTTACCACACAATCTAAATGTATTTTAAAGTAACAGAAATGTATTAATATTTTAAAATTTTTATTTTTTTAGTTCCATCACTACAATTTTTGTGTAAAAGAGACACAGTTAGTGCAACTGCAAGTTCAAAAAATATAAAAGTTATTATTAATTTTAATTTCATATTATATATAGCAGCACTTGTGTGAACAAATGTGCATGTTATAATAAAAAAAAACTATTTAATAACTTTTACCCATATAACTGTATGTAAAAATGTATTTTTTTGTATAGAATGTCACGTTATCACCCACTCTTAAGCTATTTTAAATTAACAGAAATGTGTTATTATTTTAAAAATTTTATTTTTTTAGTTCCGTTATTACTATTTTTAAGTAAAAAAGACACAGTTGGTACAACTGCAAGTACAAAAAATATAAAAGTTAATAATAATTTTAATTTCATAATATATATAGCAGCACTTGTGTATACAAATGTGCATGATAAAATAAAACAAAATTTTATAACTTTTAACCATATATTTGTATGTAAAAATTTATTTTTTTGTATTGAATTTTACTTTACCACACAATCTAAATGTATTTTAAAGTAACAGAAATGTATTATTATTTTAAAATTTTTATTTTTTTAGTTCCATCACTATAATTTTTGTGTAAAAAAGACACAGTTAGTACAACTGCAAGTTCAAAAAATATAAAAGTTATTAATAATTTTAATTTCATATTATATAGCAGCACTTGTGTGAACAAATGTGCATGTTATAATAAAAAAAAACTATTTAATAACTTTTACCCATATAACTGTATGTAAAAATGTATTTTTTTGTATAGAATGTCACGTTATCACCTACTCTTAAACTATTTTAAAGTAACAGAAATGTGTTATTATTTTAAAAATTTAATTTTTTTAGTTTCATCATTACTATTTTTGAGTAAAAAAGACACAGTTGGTACAACTGCAAGTACAAAAAATATAAAAGTTAATAATAATTTTAATTTCATATTATATATAGCAGCACTAGTGTATACAAATGTGCATGATAAACTAAAAACAAAATTTTATAACTTTTAACCATATATTTGTATGTAAAAATTTATTTTCTTGAATAGAATTTAACTTTATCACCCAATTTTAATGTATTTTAAAGTAACAGAAATGTATTAATTTTTTTTAATTTTTAATTTTTTAGTTCCTTAACTACTATTTTTAAGCAAAAAAGACACAGTTGGTACAACTGCAAGTATAAAAAATATAAAAGTTAATATTTTCAATTTAATATTATATATAGCAGCACTTGTGTGAACAAATGTAGATGTTAAAATAAAAGAAAAATTAAATAACTTTTAACCATATAATTGTATGTAAAAATGTATTTTTTTGTAAAGAATGTCACGTTATCACCCACTCTTAAGCTATTTTAAAGTAACAAAAATGTGTTATTATTTTAAAAATTTTATTTTTTTAGTTCCATCATTACTATTTTTGAGTAAAAAAGACACAGTTGGTACAACTGCAAGTACAAAAAATATAAAAGTTAATAATAATTTTAATTTCATATTATATATAGCAGCACTTGTGTATACAAATGTGCATGATAAAATAAAACAAAATTTTATAACTTTTAACCATATATTTGTAAGTAAAAATTTATTTTTTTGTATAGAATTTCACTTTACCACACAATCTAAATGTATTTTAAAGTAACAGAAATGTATTATTATTTTAAAAAATTTATTTTTTTAGTTCCATCACTACAATTTTTGTTTAAAAAAGACACAGTTAGTACAACTGCAAATTCAAAAAATATAAAAGTTATTATTAATTTTAATTTTATATTATATATAGCAGCACTTGTGTAAACAAATGTGCATGTTATAATAAAAAAAATATTTAATAACTTTTAACCATATAATTGTATGTAAAAATTTATTTTTTTGTATAGAATTTCACTTTACCACACAATCTAAATGTATTTTAAAGTAACAGAAATGTATTAATACTTTGAAATTTTTATTTTTTTTGTTCCATCACTACAATTTTTGTGTAAAAGACACACAGTTAGTGCAACTGCAAGTTCAAAAAATATAAAAGTTATTATTAATTTTAATTTCATATTATATATAGCAGCACTTGTGTGAACAAATGTGCATGTTATAATAAAAAAAAAACTATTTAATAACTTTTAACCATATAATTGTATGTAAAAATGTATTTTTTTGTATAGAATGTCACGTTATCACCCACTTTTAAGCTATTTTAAAGTAACAGAAATGTGCTATTATTTTAAAAAAATTATTTTTTTAGTTTCATCACTACAATTTTTGTGTAAAAGAGACACAGTTAGTACAACTGCAAGTTTAAAAAATATAAAAGTTATTATTAATTTTAATTTCATAATATATATAGCAGCACTTGTGTGAACAAATGTGCATGTTATAATAAAAAAAACTATTTAATAACTTTTAACCATATAATTGTATGTAAAAATGTATTTTTTTGTATAGAATGTCACGTTATCACCCACTCTTAAGCTATTTTAAATTAACAGAAATGTGTTATTATTTTAAAAATTTTATTTTTTTAGTTCCATTATTACTATTTTTGAGTAAAAAAGACACAGTTGGTACAACTGCAAGTACAAAAAATATAAAAGTTAATAATAATTTTATTTCATAATATATATAGCAGCACTTGTGTATACAAATGTGCATGATAAAATAAAACAAAATTTTATAACTTTTAACCATATATTTGTATGTAAAAATTTATTTTTTTGTATAGAATTTAACTTTATCACCCAATCTTAATGTATTTTAAAGTAACAGAAATGTATTAATTTTTTTTAATTTTAATTTTTTAGTTCCTTAACTACTATTTTTGAGTAAAAAAGACACAGTTAGTACAACTGCAAGTATAAAAAATATAAAAGTTAATAATTTTAATTTCATAATATATATAGCAGCACTTGTGTGAACAAATGTAGATGTTAAAATAAAAGAAAAATTAAATAACTTTTAACCATATAATTGTATGTAAAAATGTATTTTTTTGTAAAGAATGTCACGTTATCACCCACTCTTAAGCTATTTTAAAGTAACAAAAATGTGTTAATATTTTGAAAATTTTATTTTTTTAGTTCCATCATTACTATTTTTGAGTAAAAAAGACACAGTTGGTACAACTGCAAGTACAAAAAATATAAAAGTTAATAATAATTTTAATTTCATATTATATATAGCAGCACTTGTGTATACAAATGTGCATGATAAACTAAAAACAAAATTTTATAACTTTTAACCATATATTTGTATGTAAAAATTTATTTTTTTGTATAGAATTTAACTTTATCACTTAATCTTAATGTATTTTAAAGTAACAGAAATGTATTAATTTTTTTTAATTTTTAATTTTTTAGTTCCTTAACTACTATTTTTGAGTAAAAAAGACACAGTTGGTACAATTGCAAGTATAAAAAATATAAAAGTTAACATTTTCAATTTAATATTATATATAGCAGCAATTGTGTGAACAAATGTAGATGTTAAAATAAAAGAAAAATTAAATAACTTTTAACCATATAATTGTATGTAAAAATGTATTTTTTTGTAAAGAATGTCACGTTATCACCCACTCTTAAGCTATTTTAAAGTAACAAAAATGTGTTATTATTTTAAAAATTTTATTTTTTTAGTTCCATCATTATTATTTTTGAGTAAAAAAGACACAGTTGGTACAACTGCAAGTACAAAAAATATAAAAGTTAATAATAATTTTAATTTCATATTATATATAGCAGCACTTGTGTATACAAATGTGCATGATAAAATAAAACAAAATTTTATAACTTTTAACCATATATTTGTAAGTAAAAATTTATTTTTTTGTATAGAATTTCACTTTACCACACAATCTAAATGTATTTTAAAGTAACAGAAATGTATTATTATTTAAAAAAATTTATTTTTTTAGTTCCATCACTACAATTTTTGTTTAAAAAAGACACAGTTAGTACAACTGCAAATTCAAAAAATATAAAAGTTATTATTAATTTTAATTTCATATTATATATAGCAGCACTTGTGTAAACAAATGTGTATGTTATAATAAAAAAAAACTATTTAATAACTTTTAACCATATAATTGTATGTAAAAATTTATTTTTTTGTATAGAATTTCACTTTACCACACAATCTAAATGTATTTTAAAGTAACTGAAATGTATTAATATTTTAAAACTTTTATTTTTTTAGTTCCATCACTACAATTTTTGTGTAAAAGACACACAGTTAGTGCAACTGCAAGTTCAAAAAATATAAAAGTTATTATTAATTTTAATTTCATATTATATATAGCAGCACTTGTGTGAACAAATGTGCATGTTATAATAAAAAAAAAACTATTTAATAACTTTTAACCATATAATTGTATGTAAAAATGTATTTTTTTGTATAGAATGTCACGTTATCACCCACTTTTAAGCTATTTTAAAGTAACAGAAATGTGCTATTATTTTAAAACAATTATTTTTTTAGTTCCATCACTACAATTTTTGTGTAAAAGAGACACAGTTAGTACAACTGCAAGTTTAAAAAATATAAAAGTTATTATTAATTTGAATTTCATAATATATATAGCAGCACTTGTGTGAACAAATGTGCATGTTATAATAAAAAAAACTATTTAATAACTTTTAACCATATAATTGTATGTAAAAATGTATTTTTTTGTATAGAATGTCACCTTATCACCTACTCTTAAGCTATTTTAAATTAACAGAAATGTGTTATTATTTTAAAAATTTTATTTTTTTAGTTTCATCATTACTATTTTTGAGTAAAAAAGACACAGTTGGTACAACTGCAAGTACAAAAAATATAAAAGTAAATAATAATTTTAATTTCATATTATATATAGCAGCACTTGTGTATACAAATGTGCATGATAAAATAAAAACAAAATTTTATAACTTTTAACCATATATTTGTATGTAAAAATTTATTTTTTTGTATTGAATTTCACTTTATCACCCAATCTTAATGTATTTTAAAGTAACAGAAATGTATTAATTTTTTTTAATTTTTAATTTTTTGGTTCCTTAACTACTATTTTTGAGTAAAAAAGACACAGTTGGTACATGTTGGAATTACAATACATTCATTCTTAAATTAAATTACTTAAACTTGTTTTGTTTTTGTTTATATAAAACTATTATATTAAATTCAATTGTTTTATGTCAATAAGAAATTTTTTCTGAGGTCTTTCTGTATAATTTCAGTCTGAGGACTTATTGATTAATAAAATATTTAATATATAACTGTGCATATAATATCTGCTTCAATTGGTTATGGGCCCAGGCAATTAATATGACGACATCAGTGAGTGCTACAAGATTTGAGCTGTTGAGTAAGGACAATTATAAGGCCTGGAAAATTCATGTTGAGGCGCTATTGATCAAAAATGATTTGTGGGAATATGTCAGTGGTGAAAAACCGATTCCTGTTGCTGCGGAAAATAATCAAGAAGAAAGAAATGGATGGATAAAAATTGATCGTAAAGCTAAGTCAGAAGTAATATTAGCAATTAGTTCAACGGAATTGCAGCATGTCCGAGGTTGTAATACTTCTCATGAAGTTTGGCAAAAACTTGCCTCATTTTATGCTTCCAAAGGACCTGCAAGAAAAGCTTTATTACTTAAGCAACTTATGCTTCACAAGATGTCTGAAGGTGGTGATGTCAGGGATCATGTAAACAAGTTTTCGGATATAGTTGATCGACTTGGAGCTATGGATATTGAAGTGAATAAAGATTTATTGTCTGTAATGTTATTATATAGTCTACCAGATAGCTATGAAGGTTTTAAATGTGCTATGGAATCACGTGATGAACTCTTGGAGGTTGAAGCTCTTAAGGTTAAGATACTTGAGAAGAGTGAAATTGGTTAAAATTCAGTTGTTGAGTTAGCTGGAAATGTAAGGGCTGAAAATCAACCGAGTTACAAAAATATTTTTAAAGGATATTGTTTTAAATGTGGAAAACAAGGACATAAGTCTCCTGAATGTCCAACTCAATTGAAACCAAATTTCAGAAGAAATAGACCAGATAGACAGAATAGATACACACAAGAAAACCAATGTTCTCAAGCGGATGATGATACTTTTGCAGTATTTAATGTTGAATTTGCTGGTAGTGTTCCAAGTTGTCGACCTTGGATTCTTGATAGTGGCTGTACAACACATTTATGTGGTGATAAACAATTATTTAAGTCTTTAAATGAAGAAATTAGTGGGAAAATAAATTTGGCTAATCAAGCAAATAGTGAAATCAAAGGAAAAGGTACTGTTAATTTGTCGATTAGTAATGGTAAACAGCTGAGGTCAGTAGATTTTTCAAACACATTATTTGTACCAGATTTAAGGTCAAATCTAGTATCAGTTGCTAAAATTACTAATAAGGATCATGAAATTCTATTTAAAAAAGATTCAGCTGTAATTATGGATATGACTGGAAATGTTAAATTTGTTGCTGAAGGGCGTGGTGATCTCTATTATTTACAAGAAGGTAATGAAGAAGCTTGTATTGGAGAAGATAAAGCTAATTCTGAGTTATTGATGTGGCATTGTCGTATGGGTCATTTAAATGCTAAGGATTTATTTCGGGTGATTAATCAGAATACTACAAGTAAAGTAACCTCTGAACAATTGAAATGTTTGTCAAGATGTGAAGTGTGTCTACGAGGCAAGATGACAGGGTTACCGTTTTCAGGAAGTGAACGACAGAGTGAAGAACTTCTTGAAATAGTTCATACAGATATTGTTGGACCGTTTAGGACACAATCAGTGAATGGAGCAAAATATTTTATTACATTTATTGATGATTATTCTCGATGGTGTGAAGTATACTTTCTTAAACAGAAGAGTGGTGCACTAGAAGCTTTCAAAATGTATCAAAATCAAGCTGAACGTATGACAGGGAAGAAGATTAAGTATCTTCAAAGTGATAATGGTAAAGAGTATTGTATAACTGAGATGGATTCTTTCCTGCGTAATCAAGGTATTCAACGTCGATTAAGTGTTGTAAGAACACCTCAGCAAAATGGTGTTGCTGAACGTTTAAATCGAACATTAGTTGAAATGGGACGATGTTTATTACTTCAATCAAATTTATCGGATATGTTTTGGACTGATGCTGTAGCTACAGCATGTCATTTGAGAAACAGATGTCCTTCAAGAAGTATTAATGGAGATACTCCTTATCAGAGATGGTTTAACAGGGATAAAGTTCATTTAAATTATTTACGAGCATTTGGATCAACTGTATATGTCTTAGATAAAGATCCAACAAAAGGCAAATTATCTGATAGATCAATGAAAGGAATTTTTGTAGGTTATCCACGTGAATCAAAAGGATACAGAATTTGGTTACCAGAAAAGAGAAAATTTATTGTTGCTCGTGATGTGAAATTTATTGAAGATAATGTTACTACAGTTTTAAAGAACCAAGAGATTAAACAGCTGATTATTAATGATTTTGAAAACAAGGATAAACCATGGATTGAATTGATAACAGGATTTAAAAATAGTAATGAGACAGAAACTTTAGATGGAATTCCAGAAGAAAATTTAGAAGATAATGAAGAAAATGAAAATTCATCTGGTATTCAATCATCTATTCAAGAAACTCCTAGAAGAAACTCAAGAGAATATACTAGAGAAGAAAGAAGAGGACCAGGAAGACCAAAATTAATTAAAACAGGTTTAAAAGGACGTCCCAGAAAATTATTTTTAAAAGTTAATAATTGTGAAGTTAAAGAAAGGATTGAATCTGATTCTAATGAAGATGATAATGATAATGATAATATATTTGTTGGAGTAGCTGAAGTTAAATTGGAAGATGCTATTAATTCTAAAGAGTGTGCTGAGTGGAAGAGAGCAATTAAATCAGAAGTCATAAGTTTATTAAAAAATGATACTTGGAATATTGTAAAATTACCTGAAGGTCAAAGTGTTGTGGGAAGTCGAATGATTTTAACAAATAAATTTGGATCAGATGGGCTTATTGAAAAAAGAAAAGCTCGTATTGTTGCAAAAGGTTATAGTCAGAAATATGGTATTGATTATGATCAAACTTTTGCTCCAGTTGCAAGAATGGAATCAATGAGACTTTTAATTGCATTGTCTGTGGAATTAAAACTTGTAATAAGACAATTTGATGTTGTAACTGCCTATTTAAATGGAATATTAGAAGAAAATGTTTATATGGAAATACCGGATATGCTACATGAAATTTTGATGTGGATAATTGATGATAGTCAGGTGTCTGAAGAATTAAAAAATAAAGCTACAAAAAATGTTAAAATGTATTGAAGAAGGAGGTGATGTTTGTAAATTAAATAAAGCTCTCTATGGTCTTAAACAAGCTGCTCGACAATGGAATGAAAAATTATCAAATAAGTTGGAAAGTATTGGACTAAAGTCAACAAAAAAGGAGAGTTGTTTGTATTATGCAAAACGTGGTAAAGATATTTTATTATTTCTAGTTTATGTTGATGATTTCTTAATTGCATCATCAGATGTTGATTGGATTGATGAAATTAAAATTAAACTACAAGAAGAATTTGAAATTAAGGATCTAGGTCTTGCAAAACAATGTTTAAGAATAGAAATTAATCAATCAGATCAATATATTTTTATTAATCAATCAAGATATATTATCAATTTACTTAAAAAATATGAAATGAATAATTGCAATCCAGTTAAAACGCCAGCAGAATTACAAAAGAAGAAAATATTTTATTCAACTGAAAAAGAAGAAATTAATAGTAAATTTTATAGAGAAGTTATTGGAGCACTAATGTATTTAGTGGTTGGAACTCGACCAGATATTGCAAATACTGTTTCAAGATTAGCTCAATTTGTAAACAAACCAAGTAAACAAGATTGGTTGGGAGTTAAGAGAATATTGAGATATTTAGCTGGTACAATAGAATTAGGAATACTTTATACTAAAGAAACAAAATCTATGATTGGATACTGTGATGCTGATTGGGGAGGTTGTCTTGAAGATCGAAGATCATATTCTGGATATGTATTTATGTTGGCAGGGGGTGCTGTGAGCTGGAAATCTCAAAAACAAAGAACTGTGGCACTTTCATCTACTGAATCAGAATATGTTAGTTTATCAGAAGCTGTAAAAGAAGCAATATATTTAAATGATTTATTGACTGAACTAGAGCAAGAAAAATTTTTGAAAATTAAAATATTAATTGACAATCGTGGAGCTGAACAACTGGCAATGAACTCGATTTATCATGCACGTACAAAACATATAGATATTCGTCATTATTTTGTTCGTGATGTAGTTGATGAAGGAATTATTAAATTACGTCATGTATCAACTAATGAAATGGTTGCGGATATTTTAACAAAAGCACTGCCAAGAGAGTTACATGAAAAATTCACTGAAGGATTGGGACTTCAAATTATTTAAATTGTTGAAATGAATGTCTTGAGGGGGTGTGTTGGAATTACAATACATTCATTCTTAAATTAAATTACTTAAACTTGTTTTGTTTTTGTTTATATAAAACTATTATATTAAATTCAATTGTTTTATGTCAATAAGAAATTTTTTCTGAGGTCTTTCTGTATAATTTCAGTCTGAGGACTTATTGATTAATAAAATATTTAATATATAACTGTGCATATAATATCTGCTTCAATAGTACAACTGCAAGTATAAAAAATATAAAAGTTAATAAGTTCAATTTCATAATATATATAGCAGCACTTGTGTGAACAAATGTACATGTTAAAATAAAAAAAAAATTAAATAACTTTTAATTATATATTTGTATGTAAAAATTTATTTTTTTGTATAGAATTTCACTTTACCACACAATCTAAATGTATTTTAAAGTAACAGAAATGTATTATTATTTTAAAATTTTTATTTTTTTAGTTCCATCACTACAATTTTTGTGTAAAAAAGACACAGTTAGTACAACTGCAAGTTTAAAAAATATAAAAGTTATTATTAATTTTAATTTCATATTATATATAGCTGCACTTGTGTGAACAAATGTGCATGTTATAATAAAAAAAAAACTATTTAATAACTTTTAACCATATAATTGTATGTAAAAATGTATTTTTTTGTATAGAATGTCACGTTATCACCTACTCTTAAACTATTTTAAAGTAACAGAAATGTGTTATTATTTTAAAAATTTTATTTTTTTAGTTTCATCATTACTATTTTTGAGTAAAAAAGACACAGTTGGTACAACTGCAAGTACAAAAAATATAAAAGTTAATAATAATTTTAATTTCATATTATATATAGCAGCACTTGTGTATACAAATGTGCATGATAAACTAAAAACAAAATTTTATAACTTTTAACCATATATTTGTATGTAAAAATTTATTTTTTTGTATAGAATTTAACTTTATCACTTAATCTTAATGTATTTTAAAGTAACAGAAATGTATTAATTTTTTTTAATTTTTAATTTTTTAGTTTTATAACTACTATTTTTGAGTAAAAAAGACACAGTTGGTACAACTGCAAGTATAAAAAATATAAAAGTTAATAATTTCAATTTAATATTATATATAGCAGCACTTGAGTGTACAAATGTAGATGTTAAAATAAAAGAAAAATTAAATAACTTTTAACCATATAATTGTATGTAAAAATTTATTTTTTTGTAAAGAATGTCACGTTATCACCCACTCTTAAGCTATTTTAAAGTAACAAAAATGTGTTATTATTTTAAAAATTTTATTTTTTTAGTTCCATCATTACTATTTTTGAGTAATAAAGACACAGTTGGTACAACTGCAAGTACAAAAAATATAAAAGTTAATAATAATTTTAATTTCATATTATATATAGCAGCACTTGTGTATACAAATGTGCATGATAAAATAAAACAAAATTTTATAACTTTTAACCAAATATTTGTAAGTAAAAATTTATTTTTTTGTATAGAATTTCACTTTACCACACAATCTAAAAGTATTTTAAAGTAACAGAAAAGTATTATTATTTTAAAATTTTTATTTTTTTAGTTCCATCACTACAATTTTTGTGTAATAGACACACAGGTAGTGCAACTGCAAGTTCAAAAAATATAAAAGTTATTATTAATTTTAATTTTATATTATATATAGCAGCACTTCTGTGAACAAATGTGCATGTTATAATAAAAAAAAAACTATTTAATAACTTTTAACCATATAATTGTATGTAAAAATGTATTTTTTTGTATAGAATGTTACGTTATCACCCACTTTTAAGCTATTTTAAAGTAACAGAAATGTGCTATTATTTTAAAAAAATTATTTTTTTAGTTCCATCACTACAATTTTTGTGTAAAAGAGACACAGTTAGTACAACTGCAAGTTTAAAAAATATAAAAGTTATTATTAATTTTAATTTCATAATATATATAGCAGCACTTGTGTGAACAAATGTGCATGTTATAATAAAAAAAAACTATTTAAAAACTTTTAATAATATAATTGTATGTAAAAATGTATTTTTTTGTATAGAATGTCACGTTATCACAAACTCGTAAGCTATTTTAAATTAACAGAAATGTGTTATTATTTTAAAAATTTTATTTTTTTAGTTTCATCATTACTATTTTTGAGTAAAAAAGACACAGTTGGTACAACTGCAAGTACAAAAAATATAAAAGTTAATAATAATTTTAATTTCATATTATATATAGCAGCACTTGTGTATACAAATGTGCATGATAAAATAAAACATTATTTTATAACTTTTAACCATACATTTGTATGTAAAAATTTATTTTTTTGTATAGAATTTAACTTTATCACCCAATCTTAATGTATTTTAAAGTAACAGAAATGTATTAATTTTTTTTAATTTTTAATTTTTTAGTTCCCTAACTACTATTTTTGAGTAAAAAAGACACAGTTGCTACAACTGCAAGTATAAAAAATATAAAAGTTAATAATTGCAATTTCATATTATATATAGCAGCACTTGTGTGAACAAATGTAGATGTTAAAATAAAAGAAAAATTAAATAACTTCTAACCATATAATTGTATGTAAAAATGTATTTTTTTGTAAGGAATGTCACGTTATCACCCACTCTTAAGCTATTTTAAAGTAACAAAAATGTGTTATTATTTTAAAAATTTTATTTTTTTAGTTCCATCACTACAATTTTTGTGTAAAAGACACACAGTTAGTGCAACTGCAAGTTCAAAGAATATAAAAGTTATTAATTTTAATTTCATATTATATATAGCAGCACTTGTGTAAACAAATGTGCATGTTATAATAAAAAAAAACTATTTAATAACTTTTAACCATATAATTGTATGTAAAAATTTATTTTTTTGTATAGAATTTCACTTTACCACACAATCTAAATGTATTTTAAAGTAACAGAAATGTATTAATATTTTAAAATTTTTATTTTTTTAGTTCCATCACTACAATTTTTGTGTAAAAGAGACACAGTTAGTGCAACTGCAAGTTAAAAAAATATAAAAGTTATTATTAATTTTAATTTCATATTATATATAGCAGCACTTGTGTGAACAAATGTGCATGTTATAATAAAAAAAACTATTTAATAACTTTTAACCATAAAATTGTATGTAAAAATGTATTTTTTTGTATAGAATGTCACGTTATCACCCACTCTTAAGCTATTTTAAATTAACAGAAATGTGTTATTATTTTAAAAATTTTATTTTTTTAGTTCCATCATTACTATTTTTAAGTAAAAAGACACAGTTGGTACAGCTGCAAGTACAAAAAATATAAAAGTTAATAATAATTTTAATTTCATAATATATATAGCAGCACTTGTGTATACAAATGTGCATGATAAAATAAAACAAAATTTTATAACTTTTAACCATATATTTGTATGTAAAAATTTATTTTTTTGAATTGAATTTCACTTTACCGCACAATCTAAATGTATTTTAAAAGAACAGAAATGTATTATTTTTTTCAATTTTTAATTTTTTAGTTCCTTAACTACTATTTTTGAGTAAAAAAGACACAGTTGGTACAACTGCAAATATAAAAAATATAAAAGTTAACAATTTCAATTTCATAATATATATAGCAGCACTTGTGTGAACAAATGTACATGTTTAAATAAAAAAAAATTAAATAACTTTTAACTATATATTTGTATGTAAAAATTTATTTTTTTGTATAGAATTTCACTTTACCACACAATCTAAATGTATTTTAAAGTAACAGAAATGTATTATTATTTTAAAATTTTTATTTTTTTAGTTCCATCACTACAATTTTTGTGTAAAAAAGACACAGTTAGTACAACTGCAAGTTTAAAAAATATAAAAGTTATTATTAATTTTAATTTCATATTATATATAGCAGCACGTGTGAACAAATGTGCATGTTATAATAAAAAAAAAACTATTTAATAACTTTTAACCATATAATTGTATGTAAAAATGTATTTTTTTGTATAGAATTTAACTTTATCACCCAATCTTAATGTATTTTAAAGTAACAGAAATGTATTATTATTTAAAAAAATTAATTTTTTTAGTTCCATCACTACAATTTTTTTGTAAAAAAGACACAGGTAGTACAACTGCAAGTTCAAAAAATATAAAAGTTATTAATAATTTTAATTTCATATTATATATAGCAGCACTTGTGTAAACAAATGTGCATGTTATAATAAAAAAAAACTATTTATTAACTTTTAACCATATAATTGTATGTTAAAATTTATTTTTTTGTATAAAATTTCACTTTACCACACAATCTAAATGTATTTTAAAGTAACAGAAATGTATTAATATTTTAAAATTTTTATTTTTTTAGTTCCATCACTACAATTTTTGTGTAAAAGAGACACAGTTAGTGCAACTGCAAGTTCAAAAAATATAAAAGTTATTATTAATTTTAATTTCATATTATATAAAGCAGCACTTGTGTGAACAAATGTGCATGTTATAATAAAAAAAAAAATATTTAATAACTTTTAACCATATAATTGTATGTAAAAATGTATTTTTTTGTATAGAATGTCACGTTATCACCCACTCTTAAGCTATTTTAAAGTAACAGAAATGCTATTATTTTAAAAAATTTATTTTTTTAGTTCCATCACTACAATTTTTGTGTAAAAGAGACACAGTTAGTACAACTGCAAGTTTAAAAAATATAAAAGTTATAAATAAAAAAATATAAAATATATATATAAATTAAAAATATAAAAGTTAAAAAATAAAAAAGTAATATTATATATAGCAGCACTTGTGTAAACAAATGTGCATGTTATAATAAAAAAAAACAATTTAATAACTTTTAACCATATAATTGTATGTAAAAATGTATTTTTTTGTATAGAATGTCACGTTATCACCCACTCTTAAGCTATTTATTATGTTGTTATTATTTTAAAAATTTTATTTTTTTAGTTCCATCATTACTATTTTTGAGTAAAAAAGACACAGTTGGTACAACTGCAAGTACAAAAAATATAAAAGTTAATAATAATTTTAATTTCATATTATATATAGCAGCACTTGTGTATACAAATGTTCATAATAAAATAAAACAAAATTTTATAACTTTTAACCATATATTTGTATGTAAAAATTTATTTTTCTGTATTGAATTTCACTTTACCACACAATCTAAATGTATTTTAAAGTAACAGAAATGTATTAATTTTTTTTTAATTTTTAATTTTTAACTTTTTTAACTACTATTTTTAAGTAAAAAAGACACTGTTTGTACAACTGCAAGTATAAAAAATATAAAAGGTAATAATTTCAATTTCATATTATATATAGCAGCACTTGTGTAAACAAATGTACATGTTATATTAAAAAAAAAATTTAATAACTTTTAACCATATAATTGTATGTAAAAATGTATTTTTTTGTAAAGAATGTCACGTTATCACCCACTCTTAAGCTATTTTAAATTAACAGAAATGTGTTATTATTTTAAAAATTTTATTTTTTTAGTTCCATCATTACTATTTTTAAGTAAAAAGACACAGTTGGTACAGCTGCAAGTACAAAAAATATAAAAGTTAATAATAATTTTAATTTCATGTAAATCTATAGCTATATCTTCAAGTAAAACAAAGATGATGATCCTTGCCTTTGGCAAGACAGATGGTACTTAACAGAAAAAGAAAGAACTACATATTGGTTAACAAAGACGTTAATTTTGAATTGCAACAAAAGTGGTACCTATCTACTGTGTGTGTGTTCGATCGGCATCTGCTACTTTAGGTGAAAAAAGTGATTAAAAGTGAGAAATTAATTACGGAAAAAAATTAATTATATTATATAAATACTTCTTCTAACGAAATGTATTTAGGTTTATTTTAATATTGTGCTAATATACTCTAAAATAAGTGTTTTTAAAAATGTTTGACAGTTAGAAACCAGTGTTGAAAAATATAACTAAATATATATATATGACGCGTACACGCGGTCTTATGAAAATAACCTCAAAACTGTAACTTTGTCATTTTTGAGATAAAACAATAATAAGTGCGATAGATAGAGAAATTGATAATAATTAGGTTAGTGTTAGTGCTAAAACATCAACTGGTTGAGAAATTCAAGAAATCTGTAGACCTATATAAGGGAAACCTCATATAAACACTACAAATATACGGAAAACAAAAGGTTGCAGCTCACTATCAAGTAAGTCAAATAACATTAACTATGAATAATATTAATACATAAAAATTAGTTAATACTCGTATAAAAGCGAGTTTCAAATAATAAAAAGAGTATTTTAATTGTTATAAGTAAACAATATATATGGTTTTCTTGAAAATTGTGACTGATTGTTCATGAACAATCACACTATACCAAGATAACAAAAAAAAAAACATAACTTGTCGCATATTATAATACTATATAGAAATTATAGAAATTCCAGGGTGCCTTTAATAATGTCTGGTGGCCAAGTGGCTTTCGAAGAATTAGGCCAACAAAAATCTCTAGGTACGTCTACTGCACTGTGGAGAACTATATCCATTGTTAAACATTAATTTTACAAACCGATTACCGTTCCATAAAAAGAGGCAACTATCTAATGGTTGTCCTCAACTCTGGAACATGGTATTCGACGAGGACTGTGTTTCTTACTCGAAAGGTTGTGTAAACGTATGTTTTGATAAAATGTGTAGTTTCTTGAAGCTACACAAAATGGCTATATCTTTAAGTAAAACAAAGATGATGATCCTTGCCTTTGGCAAGACAGATGGTACTTAACAGAAAAAGAAAGAACTACATATTGGTTAACAAAGACGTTAATTTTGAATTGCAACAAAAGTGGTACCTATCTACTGTGTGTGTGTTCGATCGGCATCTGCTACTTTAGGTGAAAAAAGTGATTAAAAGTGAGAAATTAATTACGGAAAAAAATTAATTATATTATATAAATACTTCTTCTAACGAAATGTATTTAAGTTTATTTTAATATTGTGCTAATATACTCTAAAATAAGTGTTTTTAAAAATGTTTGACAGTTAGAAACCAGTGTTAAAAAATATAACTAAATATATATATATGACGCGTACACGCGGTCTTATGAAAATAACCTCAAAACTGTAACTTTGTCATTTTTGAGATAAAACAATAATAAGTGCGATAGATAGAGAAATTGATAATAATTAGGTTAGTGTTAGTGCTAAAACATCAACTGGTTGAGAAATTCAAGAAATCTTTAGACCTATATAAGGGAGACCTCATATAAACACTACAAATATACGGAAAACAAAAGGTTGCAGCTCACTATCAAGTAAGTCAAATAACATTAATTTTACAAACCGATTACCGTTCCATAATAAGAGGCAACTATCTAATGGTTGTCCTCAACTCTGGAACATGGTATTCGACGAGGACTGTGTTTCTTACTCGAAAGGTTGTGTAAACGTATGTTTTAATAAAATGTGTAGTTTCTTGAAGCTACACAAAATAGCTATATCTTTAAGTAAAACAAAGATGATGATCCTTGCCTTTGGCAAGACAGATGGTACTTAACAGAAAAAGGAAGAACTACATATTGGTTAACAAAGACGTTAATTTTAAATTGCAACACAAGTGGTACCTATCTTCTGTGTGTTTGTTCGATCGGCATCTGCTACTTTATGTGAAAAAAGTGATTAAAAGTGTGAAATTAATAACGAAAAAAATTAAAATATATTATATAAATACTTCTTCTAACGAAATGTATTTAAGTTTATTTTAATATTGTGCTAATATACTCTAAAATAAGTGTTTTTAAAAATGTTTGACAGTTAGAAACCAGTGTTGAAAAATATAACTAAATATATATATATGACGCGTACACGCGGTCTTATAAAAATAACCTCAAAACTGTAACTTTGTCGTTTTTGAGATAAAACAATAATAAGTGCGATAGATAAAGAAATTTATAATAATTAGGTTAGTGTTAGTGCTAAAACATCAACTGATTGAGAAATTCAAGAAATCTGTAGACCTTTATAAAAAAAAGACCTCATATAAACACTACAAATATACGGAAAACAAAAGGTTGCAGCTCACTATCAAGTAAGTCAAATAACATTAACTATAAATATTATTAATACATAAAAATTAATTTATACTCGTATAAAAGCGAGTTTCAAATAATAAAGAGAGTGTATTAATTGTTATAAGTAAACAATATATATGGTTTTCTGGAAAATTGTGACTGATTGTTCATGAACAATCACACTATACCAAGATAACAAAAAAAAAACATAACTTGTCGCATATTATAATACTACTAGCTTTTACCCCCGTCGCAAGCGACGTTTGCCTTTTGTGTGTGGCTTGAACTTCATGTAAAAATTTAAATTCCAGTAACGTTTACCCCCGTCGCAAAGGGACGTCTTTTTGGCGTGTATGATTTAAAACCAATAAAATAATTCGTAATTATATTTTATATTTAACTCTATTTTTAAATTGAAATAATAAACTCGCTCAATAATAAATTGACAAAAAAAATATTTTTTTTTTATCAAAATAAAAAATATTTTTAATTTATGCGTTATTTGACCAACTTTTTTTCAAAATTTTAGATTTTTTTTTTCGATTCGTAAATAAGTTACCAAGGTTAGCCTATATACAAAATTTCAACTTTCTAGCACAATTTTTTTTTTGGCAAATACTGCCGCCGTGCCCCCAAATAACATTTTGAAATTTTGAATTTTTTTTTATTAATAATATACTTAATTATTCTAGAATTTAGAATAAAAACTTTCTCCAAAGTTCCCTACCGGGCCCCCGCAGTTCTACAACCCCCCCCTTTTTCAATTTTTGAATTTCTAATTTTTGAGAAATGTCAGCATTGAATACCCCAATACACATGCAAAATTTCAACTTTATATCTTTCACAAATAAGAAGTTATACAGCAAAAAAGAGACCAACTTTTTTCCAGTTTTTCCAAAATTACAGGTTTCCTGGAAATTCAGGGGAAAATCCGAGAACGCCAAAAGTCTTAGAATTTTTTCCTCTACGAAATAGGAAATTTTCAAAAAAATCGTGGGAGCTGTTTTCGCGCTGCGATACAAAATTCAGTACCAAACATATAAGAACAAAAGATTATAAACATACAGTTGGAACATTATAATAGTAGATAAGAATAGATTCAAACAGTTGAAACATTATAATATAGGATAATTTTTAAACTATAGCCCTATCTCTATATATTTCATATTTCTGGTCTTTGGCCCCCAGCGCCCGCCGGCTCTGGAAAGTTGCAATTTTATATAGTGTGTCTTTAATGACACTCTATATAGGGCCCACGTTCCAAATATCAACGTTTTAGCTCTGTTGCGACATTGCCCCCAAAAAATCACGCCGCTACTGAATTAAAATTTTGGTAATCCAATTATTGGCAAACATGCGCAATTAGTGTCTTAATACATACCCTAAGTTATAATACTACATTTTCAATATTTTTGGCTTTTACTGTCTCAACTCCCGCCGCCACTGTAAATTTAGGGCTGTTTATTTTTTTTCATTAATTACTGTCTACAGCGAGCCTACATATTAAATTTGAACGTCGTAACTCTATTCTAACATTGCCCCCAAAAATTCGCGCCGCTACTGAACTCAAATTTCAAATTTCCAACTATTGGAAAATGTGCACAATTATAATCTCAATACACATACCAAATTTCAGTTTTCTATCTTTTCTAGTTCGTCAGATATTTGCAAAAGTATTTTTTCGAATTTTCCAGTTTTTCCATAATTACGGGTTTCCAGGAAATTCAGGGAAAAATCCGGGGACGCCAAAAGTCTTAGAATTTTTTTCTCTACGAAATAGGAAATTTTTAAAAAGATCGCCGGAGCCGTTTTCGCGCTGCCATACAAAATTCAGTACCAAACATATAAGAATATAAGAATACTAACTTTTACCCCCGTCGCAAGCGACGTTTGTTTTTTGTGAGTGGCTTGAATTTCAAGTCAAATTTTAATTCCATTTTTAAATTGAAATAATAAATAAACTCGTCCTATATTGATTTAACATTTAATAACAATTAATTTTTCATACAAACTGACTAAGAAAATAAATTTTTTAATTCAAAATATAAAATATTTTCAATTTATTTGTTATTGGACCAACTTTTTTTAAATCGTTGTACCTCTATATTGTTCTTATACTCGGTTTATCACCCCCCACTCTAATGTTGCACTTAAGAAAATGTATTTTTTTTATATTTTCGTAATAAATATGTCAATCTGCAGATTGACGCAGATGCAGATATCTGCATACTAAATTTTAGGTTTTTATTTATATTTTAGCATTAGTACCCCCCACAAAACTCCGCTACTGAACGAGTTTGTCAAATTTTAGCACGGGAATCTGTTTTGTTTGTATCTAAAAACATATATTCTAAACTATAGCCTTTCAACTCTATATATTTTATATTTCTGGTTTTTGGCCCCCAGCGCCCGCCGCCACTGGAAATTTGCAATTTTGCTTAATTTTCCTTTAATTACTATCTATATAGGGCCCATGTTCCAAATTTCAACGTTCTAGCTCTATTGAATTAAAATTTTGGTAATCCAATTATTGGCAAACATGCGCAATTAGTGTTTTAATACATACTCTAAGTTTAAATACTACTTTTTCAATATTTCCAGCTTTTACTGTCTCATCTCCCGCCGCCACTGGAAATTTAGGGCTGTTTATTTTTTTTCATTAATTACTGTCTACAGCGAGCCTACATATTAAATTTAAACATCCTAAATCTATTCTAACATTGCCCCCGGAAATTTGCGCCGCTACTGAACTCAAATTTAAAATTTCCAACTATCGGCAAATGTGCACAATTATGATCTCAATACACATACTAAATTTCAGTTTTTCATCTTTTCTAGTTCGTCAGATATTTGCAAAAGTATTTTTTCAAATTTTCCAGTTTTTCCAAAATTACGGGTTTCCAGGAAATTCAGGGAAAAATCCGGGGACGCCAAAAGTCTTAGAATTTTTTTCTCTACGAAATAGCAAACTTTCAAAAACATTGACGGAGCCGTTTTCATTCTACCATACGAATTTCAGAACAAACAAACATATAAATATACACTTGGAACATTATAATATATGATAAGAAAAAGAATATAAGAATAGATTCAAACAGTTGGAACATTATAATATAGGATATTTTTTAAACTATAGCCCTATCTCTATATATTTCATATTTCTGGTCTTTGGCCCCCAGCGCCCGCCGCCTCTGGAAAGTTGCAATTTTCTATAGTGTGTCTTTAATGACACTCTATATAGGGCCCACGTTCCAAATATCAACGTTCTACCTCTGTTGCGACATTGCCCCCAAAGAATCACGCCGCTACTGAATTAAAATTTTGGTAATCCAATTATTGGCAAACATGCGCAATTAGTGTCTTAATACATACCCTAAGTTATAATACTACATTTTCAATATTTTTGGCTTTTACTGTCTCAACTCCCGCCGCCACTGGAAATTTGGGGCAGTTTATTTTTTTTCATTAATTACTGTCTACAGCGAGCCTGCATATTAAATTTGAACGTCCTAACTCTATTCTAACATTGCCCCCAAAAATTCGCGCCGCTACTGAACTTAAATTTCAAATTTCCAACTATTGGAAAATGTGCACAATTATAATCTCAATACACATACCAAATTTCAGTTTTCTATCTTTTCTAGTTCGTCAGATATTTGCAAAAGTATTTTTTCGAATTTTCCAGTTTTTCCAAAATTACGGGTTTCCAGGAAATTCAGGGAAAAATCCGGGGACGCCAAAAGTCTTAGAATTTTTTTTTCTACGAAATAGGAAATTTTTAAAGAGATCGCCGGAGCCGTTTTCGCGCTGCTATACAAAATTCAGTACCAAATATATAAGATCATAAGAATAGATTCAAACACCTGGGACATTATAATATAGTAGCTTTTACCCCCGTCGCAAGCGACGTCTGTCTTTTGCGTGTGGCTTGAACTTCATGCAAAAATTTAGATGCCAGCAGAGTTTACACCCGTCGCAAAGCGACGTCTTTTTGGCGTGTATGATTTAAATCCAATAAAATAATTCGTAATTACATTTCATATTTAATTCTATTTTTAAATTGAAATAATAAATAAACTCGCACACATACATTAACACATATAATTTGACTAAAAAAATATATTTCTTTATCAAAATAAAAAATATTTAATATTTGTCAAATTTTAGGCATAACAATCTATTTTGCTCGTAACAATTCTCTCTACCTTTATAACCTTTATCTACCTCTACTTTTATAAATGATCGAAATTTCAAAATTCAGCTCTTTGGCAAAGCCTTTCCCGCCCCCACTTCCCCAATTTCACGCCGCTACTAAGGTTAAATTTATTTTTCGCAAATATCCACATGCGTAGTTTCTATTTTTTTAATTTGATATTTGGGGCTGTTAACTATTTCCCCCCTATACCTCTCACTACTGTTCGATTTCACAGCACAACAAACGTACCAAAAATCAATTCAATTCTACTATTGAATGTAATTTGAAAATATTATCGTTGTACCTCTATTTTGTTCTTATACTCGGTTTATCACACCCCACTCTAGTGTTACACTTAAGAAAATGTAGTTTCTTTTATATTTTCGTTATTAATATGTCAATCTATATCTGCATACTAAATTTTAGCTTTGTATTAATATTTTAGCATTAGTACCCCCCACTTACCTGCGCTACTAAACAAGTTTAT
Organism: Panorpa germanica; assembly: GCA_963678705.1. NCBI lineage: Eukaryota > Metazoa > Arthropoda > Insecta > Mecoptera > Panorpidae > Panorpa > Panorpa germanica. The sequence continues at coordinate 35,333 of CAVMBN010000152.1, forward strand.
CAAATTTTAACACAGGGATCTATTTTATTTATATCTAAGAACATATATTCTAAACTATAGCCTTTCATCTCTATATATTTCATATTTCTGGTTTTTGGCCCGCAGCGCCCGCCGCCTCTGGAAAGTTGCAGTTTTCTATAGTTTGTCTTTAATGACACTCTATATAGGGCCCACGTTCCAAATATCAACGTTCTAGCTCTGTTGCAACATTGCCTCCAAAAAATCACGCCGCTACTGAATTGAAATTTTAGTAATCCAATTATTGGCAAACATGCGCAATTAGTGTCTCAATACATACCCTAAGTTATAATACTACATTTTCAATATTTTTGGCTTTTACTGTCTCAACTCCCGCCGCCACTGGAAATTTGGGGCTGTTTATTTTTTTTTTATTAATTACTGTCTACAGCGAGCCTACATATTAAATTTGAACGTCCTAAATATATTCTAACATTGCCCCCGGAAATTCGCGTCGCTACTGAACTCAAATTTCAAATTTCCAACTATTGGAGAATGTGCACAATTATAATCTCAATACACATACCAAATTTCAGTTTTCTATCTTTTCTAGTTCGTCAGATATTTGCAAAAGTATTTTTTTGAATTTTCCAGTTTTTCCAAAATTACGGGTTTCCAGGAAATTCAGGGAAAAATCCGGGGACGCCAAAAGTCTTAGAATTTTTTTCTCTACGAAATAGGAAATTTTTAAAAAGATCGCCGAAGCCGTTTTCGCGCTGCCATACAAAATTCAGTACCAAACATATAAACATATAAGAATATAAGAATAGATTCAAACACCTGGGACATTATAATATATGATGATGATAAACATATAAGAATATAAGAATAGATTTAAACACCTAGGACATTATAATATATGACTAGCGCTTCGCCCCGTCGCAAAGCGACGTGTATTTAATATTTGTAAATAAAAAAATGTTATTTGATTAATTTAAAATAATGCAAAATATTATTTTTAAGTAATTTTCGCTAAAATATATCATTTTTTAAATTTATATTTCCTTATTTTGTTCTAAATCCTTTATTTACAGTAATAAAGCACTGTATTGAGCAGTCTCCAGTACCCCCGCCCATAAGCCCCAATCGTCCGAACTTTTAATTTGATTCCTCTAAACTTCCGCCATGGAGCGCCTCCTACTTTTAGCACTTTGCATTGCTTCTTCCCTGTGCATCGTCGGTCCTTAGAGTACTTTCACAGCGCCTCCGCTGCGTAAAATTATCATTTACCATAATGAAGCACAGTATTGAACAATGTCCACTGCCCCGCCCTAAACACCAATCACCTCTTGGCTCCATGCTCTGTATCGTTCTCGCACTTTTAATTGTATTCATCTGCACCTTTGCCACAATGCGCCCACTTGCAACACTACAGCCCACCTGAACATCATCGCTCATTAGGGAACTTTCCTATCCCCCCCGTTTAGCGCAATCATTAAATAATCCTGCGCTTCCACCCCCTGCGTACTAATCTCTTAACAATTAGTTTTCAAAATTAATACTATACTGGCAACCTGCATACTAAATTTCATCCTTAAAAGTACATTATTTTTTAATAATTATTCGATAAGATAAATCCTTGATAAAATTTTTAGTTAATTCAATGTAAACCTACTAATTACATCAATTCATTTATGTTTTTAAGAAAGCCTAGCAGTTCGCTCCTAATAATCTCATCTCTAGGCCTTTTCCTTCCCGTTATTGCACTTTCGATTTAATCCCCATACCCCACCTGCCACACTTTCAGCACCAAAGCACATATTCTGCAACACGGTTACCTCACAGAGCCATTATAATCTTTTGCCACTACTTCTAACACCACCGTTACTTAGTACTGAACCCCAGCGCCACACTCTCTTCCAATCAGGCACTATTAATTCGATATAATAGCAATTCATTTACATGAATAAAACTGTACTGTAATCTTACATTCTATATTTCGTATTTATATTTACGTGATAATATTAGTCACCCCATTAATCCCCGCTCGTGAAATAAAATTGTCAAATTTTAGGCATAGCAATCTATTTTGCTCGTTGCAACTCTCTCTACCTTTATCTACCCCTACTTTTATAAATGATCGAAATTTCAAAATTGAGTTCTTTGGCAAAGCTTTTTCCCGCCTTCACTTCCCCAATTTCACGCCTCTACTAAGGTTAAATTTATTTTCGCAAATATGCACATGCAGAGTTTCTATTTTTTTACTTTTTCTATTTTTTGATATTTGAGGCTGTTAACTATTTCCCCCTATACCTCTCACTCCTGTTCGATTTCACAGCACAACAAACGCACCAAAAATCAATCCAATTCTACTACTGAATGTAATTTGAATATCTGACTTATAGAGAACTATTTAGCTTCTATTTAATATTCTACATGCAAAATATCATCGTTGTACCTCTATATTGTTTTTATACTCGGTTTATCACCCCCACTTTAATGTTACACTTAAGAAAATGTAGTTTTTTTTTAAATTTTCGTAATAAATATGTCAATCTATATCTGCATACTAAATTTCAGCTTTGTATTTATATTTGAGCATTATTACCCCCCCCCCCCTTCCCGCTACTGAACAAGTTTGTCAAACTTTAGCACGAGGATCTATTTTATTTGTATCTAAGAATATATATTCTAAACTATAGCCTTTCAACTCCATATATTTTAAATATCTGGTTTTTGGCCCCCAGCGCCCGCCGCCTCTGGAAAAATGCAAATTTCTATAGTGTGTCTTTAATGACACTCTATATATGGCCCCCGATTTAAATTTTAACGTTCTAGCTCTGTTACAACATTGCCCCCAAAAAATAACGCCGCTACTGAATTAAAATTTTGGTAATCCAATTATTGGCAAACATGCACAATTAATGTCTTAATACATATCCAAAGTCTTAATACTTCTTTTTCAATATTTCTGGCTTTTATTGTCTCAACTCCCGCCGCCACTGGAAATTTGGGGCTGTTTATTTTTTTTCATTAATTACTGTCTACAGCGAGCCTACATATTAAATTTGAACGTCCTAACTCTATTCTAACATTGCCACCAGAAATTCGCGCCGCTACTGAACTCAAATTTCAAATTTCCAACTTTTGGAAAATGTGCACAATTATGATCTCAATACACATACAAAATTTAAGTTTTCTATCTTTTCTAGTTCGTCAGATATTAGCAAAATTATTTTTTCGAATTCTTCAGTTTCTTCAGTATAAGTTTTTCCACGGAAATTCAGGGAAAAATTCAGGGACGTAGAAAGTCTTAGAAATTCGTCCTTTACTTCATACCAAAATTTGAAGAACTTTGTAGGCGCCGTTTAGAAGATACCATATACGATTTTGTTACCGGATATATATATATAAATAAATAAATATATAACGCTCTATATATATAAATATCTATGAGTTCTTATGAGTTTTCCATGTTAAATTGGAACATTACGAACATTATAATAAGTAGAGTGTATTTAATTTAATATTTGTGAATAAATAAAAGTTATTTGATAAATAGAAAATAATCCTGAAATATTGTTTATGGACCGCCTTTCGGCTTTACAATCTACATTTTTAATACATTTCATATACTTCAACTTACAATTAAATTTACATTATTTTCCACTTACTTATTTATTCTTCTGTTTTCCTTTCCTTCTTACTATTTCCGCCATCCACCTCTTTCCTTCACTGCCTCCCTTTAATAGCTGGCCAATATTCGTTTCGCTAGCTACTTTTTCCTTACACTCAAACTTAATGTGCTCCAGTGTTTCATCCTCCGCTTTGCACACTCTACACTTTCTTTCCTTACTATTTTCCAAGTATCTGTTTCCTTTTTCCTCATTTCCCAATCCAAACCTTGCTGTTCTTCTTATGTGTTTTATGTCTTTTTCTATAAGGTACAGAGGCACATTATTTTCCCATAACCTTTTGTATCTTTTATTGTAGTTACTTTTTTCTATTTTTCCCATTCTCTTCTGCTGTTGTATCTTCTTATCCCTTCTCCTTAGCTCCTCTTCCACACTTGCGCCTCCTTCTCTTCTCCTCTCTGTCTCCTCGATCGCCATTCTATTCCTTTCAAAGTACTATTTTGTCTTTTTTGTACCTCCTCCCCCCCATTCTTTATGCTATCCTCCCTTATTTTCTTTAAAATTTTGCTTTCCGCTCTGTTTAATTTCTCCTCGTATTTAACTGCTCTTTCCCCTGTTTTAATTCGTATCTTATCCCATTTTAGCTCCTCCATAGCCATGTATCCTGGCGTGCACCTGTCCAGCCCTAGTAACCATTTAATATATCTCACCTGTATTCTTTCCAACTTTTCTTGCTCCTTTCACCCCCAAACCTCTGCTCCATACAACATTATACTGGCTATCAGTCTATCAAACATCCATAATCTCTTTTGTATGTCCCCCCCAAATACCTTTTCCCCTAGTCCCATACCCGTCGCATTGCTAGCTCCGCCTTCTTTGCTACCTCCCTTATCTGAGCCTTTTCTCCATTGTTCTTTTTAAAAGTGTAGCCCAGATATTTAAATTCTTCTACTTCGTCAATGTCCTCTGTTTTGTATTTCCACTTTTTATGTCTTCTTTTTCCACCACCTTTTTTAAATACCATAATTTTTGTCTTTTCCACATTTAACTCTAGTCCTTTCCTGTATATATATCTCCCTAGCCGGTGAGCCATCTCCTGCAGCTCTCCTTCCCTTCTTGCCAACAGGACTATATCGTCAGCGTATGCTAAAGTCCATATCTTGTAGTGTTTTCCTATTAGCACCCCCCATCTTGTCCTCTTTCCATTACCCTTTCCAAGTCTGCTGTATATATCGCAAATAAAATGCAAAATATTATTTTGTTATAATTCCTTTATTTACAGTAATAAAGCACTGTATTAACCAGTCTCCAGTGCCCCGCCCATAAGCCCTAATCGTCACCTCTTGGCTCCATGCTCTCTTACGTTTCCGAACTTTTAATTTGATTCCTCTAAACTTCTGCCATGAAGCGCCTCCTACTTTTAACACTCTGCATCGCTTCTTCCCTGAGAATCGTCGGTCCTTAGAGTACTTTCACAGCGCCCCCGCTGCGTAAAATTATCATTTACCATAATGAAGCACAGTATTGAACAATGTCCACTGCCCCGCCCCTAAACATCAATCACCTCTTGGCTCCATGCTCTGTATCGTTCTCGCACTTTTAATTGTAATCATCTGCACCTTTGCCATAATGCGCCCACTTGCAACACTACAGCTTAACTGAACATCATCGCTTATTAGGGCACTTTCCTATACCCCCCCCCCCCTATCCCTTTTAACGCAATCATTAAATAATCCTGCGCTTTCACCCCCTGCGTACTAATCTCTTAAAAATTAGTTTTCCAAATTAATACTTTACTGGCAACCTGCATACTAAATTTCATCCTTAGAAGTACATTATTTTTTAATAATTATTCGATAAGATAAATCTTTGATAAAATTTTCCCTAATTTCAATGTAAACCTACTAATTACATCAATTCATTTATGTTTTTAAGAAAGCCTAGCAGTTCGCTCCTAATAATCTCATCTCTAGGCCTTTTCCTTCCCGTTATTGCACTTTCGATTCAAGCCCCATACCCCGCTACCCTCACTTTTAGCACCAAAGCACATATTCTGCAATACGGTTACCTCCCAGAGCCATTATAATCTATCGCCACTACTTCTAACACCACCGTTACTTAGAACTGAACCCCAGCGCCACACTCTTCTCCAATCAGACACTACCAATTCGATATTACAGCAATTCATTTACATGATTAAAACTGTACTGTAATCTTGCACTCTATATTTCGTATTTATATTTACGTTATAATATTAGTCTCCCCATTAATCCCCGCTTCTGAAATAAAATTGTCAAATTTTAGGCATAGCAATCTATTTTGCTCGTAACAACTTTACCTTTATCTACCCCTACATTTATAAATGATCGAAATTTCAAAATTGAGTTCTTTGGTAAAGCGTTTTCCCGCCCCCACTTCCCCAATTTCACGCCGCTACTAAGGTTAAATTTATTTTCGCAAATATGCACATGCATAGTTTCTATTTTTTCACTTTTTCTATTTTTTGATATTTGGGGCTGTTAACTATTTCCCCCCTATACCTCTCACTCCTGTTCGATTTTACAGCACAACAAACGCACCAAAAATCAATACAATTCTACTACTGAATGTAATTTGAATATCTGACTTATAGAGAACTATTTAGCTTCTATTTAATATTCTACATGCAAAATATCATCGTTGTACCTCTATATTGTTTTTATACTCGGTTTATCACCCCCCATTCTAGTGTTACATTCAAGAAAATGTTTTTTTTTTTTTTATATTTTCGTTATTAATATGTCAATCTAAATCTGCATACTAAATTTCAGCTTTGTATTTATATTTTAGCATTAGTTCCTCCCACATACCTCCGCTACTGAACAAGTTTGTTAAATTTTAACACAGGGATCTATTTTATTTGTATCTAAGAACATATTTTTTAAACTATAGCCCTTCATCTCTATATATTTCATATTTCTGGTTTTTGGCCCCCAGCGCCCGCCGCCTCTGGAAAGTTACAGTTTTCTATAGTTTGTCTTTAATGACACTCTATATAAGGCACACGTTCCAAATATCAACGTTCTAGCTCTGTTGCGACATTGCCCCCAAAAAATCACGCCGCTACTGAATTAAAATTTTGGTAATCCAATTATTGGCAAACATGCGCAATTAGTGTCTCAATACATACCCTAAGTTTTAATACTACTTTTTCAATATTTTTGGCTTTTACTGTCTCAACTCCCGCCGCCACTGGAAATTTAGGGCGTTATATTTTTTTTCTTTAATTATCGTCTACAGCGAGCCTACATATTAAATTTGACCGTCCTAACTCTTTTCTAACATTGCCCCTAGAAATTCGCGCCGCTACTGAACTTAAATTTCAAATTTCCAACTATTGGAAAATGTGCACAATTATGATCTCAATACACACACCAAATTTCAGTTTTCTATCTTCTCTTGTTCGTCAGATATTTGCAAAAGTATTTTTTCGAATTTTGCAGTTTTTCCTGAATAAGTTTTTCCACGGAAATTCAGGGAAAAATTCAGGGACGTAGAAAGTCTTAGAAATTCGTCCTTTACATAATATCAAAATTTAAAAAACTTTGTAGGCGCCGTTTAGAAGATACCAATTACGATTTTGTTACCGGATATATATATATCGCTCTAAATAAACAAATAACGCTCTATATAAATATCTATGAGTTCTTATGAGTTTTCCATGTTAAATTGGAACATTACGAACATTATAATAGTAAGACTAGCGCTTCGCCCCGTCGCAAAGCGACGTGTATATTATTAGTTTGATTTAAAGTTAATAGAATAATCCTAATATTGTTTTTAAATGTATTCAATTTAAAACTGTAAATACTTGATTTGAAAATATGTTTGTTTCCATTAAAATCAAAAATACTATATAATTTGGTTAATATTTTGAATCCTAAAAAAAATAATTTTGCTTGCATAAAGAAATTAAACGTTTTTTTAGTTTAAGTTGCGATAGTTTGGAGGTGAATCATATTTGGAAAAGTTGTTAAATAGTTGTGTAAGATAATTTTTCTAAATCAGTCAATTTATCTGTAAAAGTATGTTTATAATGTAGTCAAATTAGATTTTAAGTTCTTGTTCTTTAGTTAGGTTTCACATTTTTAGTCATAAGAGAAGAAATTAATTTATGTAAATTTTTATTATGTAAGGTATATACTATAAGAATGTAGTGCCTATCGATAAAAATAATAAATAAATAAATAACTAAATATCCCGTAAATCAACATCCCGTGAAGGTTAGGCATACTAAATATATCCAAATTAACACTATATTAATATGAAACAATTGAACTATACATTCACCTTTCCGGTATACATCTCATAAACGCAGTCGTATGTTTTTTCTATAATTGTATTTTATACAATTTAGCTGTTTACTTCATATATTTTAACAGTTACAAAATAATATCTCATTTGTAAAATGTTTGTTTATTAATATAAAAATACACAGAAACTTAACAAAACAAATTTTGGGTTACCAGAAGTAGCTAGAATTGAAGGGATATTATAGGGAAATGAATTTATAGAAAGAAAATAAAGGAAATAGAAAATACTTTGAAATCAATTAAAGAAATACAATTTAAATTATAAAGCAACACTTGTTACTAAATGATTACTTAATAAATAATTTGATTTTTTCTTCAACTAATTCCATGCCTCGTTTATTCCAGTGTAGTTCATCAATTCTGTTGTTACGTCCACAAAATCTAAAACAAAACATTGTTTATTAATTACTAAATAATAACGCACATATTTTATAATATTATACAAATTATACATACTTCTCAAAGAGGTCTTTATTGACTTCATTATTTAAAATAAATAAGTTTCTGACATCGATGACTTCCTGGTTTGGTTCTGAAATATTATAAATAAACTAATTAATAAATGTACACAATGTTAAGTTAGTATTAAAACAATCATAATCACGTTTTTTTAGTTTCAGTAAAATGTTATTGTATAAACGTAACAGCCTAGACTGTGCTTCATTTTTAAATTTAGGTGGCTGTGGGATAGTTAGCCAAATAACTTTTGCATTTCCTCGTCTTAAAATCTGACTAATTTTTTTGGTGTTTAAATTAAATTGTTTAGGACTCTTATTCTATAAAGAAAAATACAATTTAAATATTTTTTATAATCTTAATTATGTTATTAAATATGATATATATATATATATATATATATATATATATATATATATTATGATATTACGATATTAAGATATAAAGTATTTTATAAAAACAATTTTTTTCATACCAATAAAATGTCATTAACGCCAATTAATATTATATACGTATTATTTTTAGACATCGATGTGAAATTTGTTGATACGATAAGATTTTTTAGTTGTCGCGATGTGCGTCCGCCTTTTGCCATATCTACACATCTTTTACCATCTTTAAAAAAGACTCTTTTTTTTAATATTTTATCTCCGTATTTTACCATAAAACTGTCTCCAAGCACAATCAGGTTATTGTTCTGTAAAAATGCATTAAATTAATACAAGAAAATATGTTTTTAAAATGTTAGTTTAAATGAAAACATAGTTGTAATAAAATAAAATGTATTAATATTTTAAATTTATGTACATACCATATTTATTAATCAAAGTTGAAAACCGTTTAAATATAACAATAATTTGCAAATGTCACTGTGAGGGCGCGTTCCACTAAGCAGTCAAAACGATCACGGTCGCGAACTTTGTATGGCAGAATGATCTGTAAATAAATAATATATATATGAATAATTGTATATAAATAAAATATACCATATTAATTAGGTGATTAATTTTTTTTCACAAATGATTTAAATCATAAATCTTTTAATAACTTTAAAATACAATATTAGTATAATATAATTGTTCCAATCAGTCAACTTATCTGTAATTGCTTTTTTAATGTAGTGACATGAGTTTATAAGTATCAAGTAATCTTTCTATTGTAATAAGTAAACAAAAATATAATAAAGTTATTTACAAATAAGTCGTTCAGCAACACCACGTGAAGGTTGAAACATAAAATTTGATTCTTCAAATTTTTGCTTATTGCTTTAAAAATAAATAAGAAACTTGAAAAATCAAATTTCAGTTGCCGGGAAGGAGGAGTAGAATTAAAGGGATGTTAAAGTGGAATGATTTTATGGAAGGAAATATGACTCTGAAAACAATTTAAATAATAAAATTAACAAGTTAAAAATTACAATTATTATAACAATAAAATGCATAACAGTTAAAAAATATTAACAAACGAAGGAAATAATGATACTTAAAATGTCAAAAAATATATTACACAATATTCAAATTTTAATAACTCAAGTTTTTTAAATGAGCATATTATTATTTACTTAGAAAACGCTAAAAAATATATCAACATTATAAGCAACACAAAGCATCAACAAATCCCAACATTTCCCACGAGAAACGGCCTTTGTGATTAGTTGTGTGCTCTGTGCAAAATATAAAGAATAAACAATTTAGATTCTCCTATGTATTGATTAGATATAGGATTATATTCAAATTTTAATAATGTAAGAATACATTAATGGGCATTAATAGATACAAAACTTGTTACTTAGGAAAAGCTAAAAAATATATTGATCGTTATAAGCAACACAAAGCATCAACAAATCCCAACATTTCCCACGAGAAACAGCCTTTGTGATTAGTTGTGTGCTCTGTGCAGAATATAAAGAATAAACAATTTAGATTCTCCTATGTATTGATTAGATATGGGATTATATTCAAATTTTAATAATGTAAGAATACATTAATGGGCATTAATAGATACAAAACTTGTTACTTAGGAAAAGCTAAAAAATATATTAACATTATAAGCAACACAAAGCATCAACAAATCCCAACATTTCCCACGAGAAACGGCCTTTGTGATTAGTTGTGTGCTCTGTGCAGAATATAAAGAATAAACAATTTAGATTCTCCTATGTATTGATTAGATATAGGATTATATTTAAATTTTAATAATGTAAGAATACATTAATGGGCATTAATAGATACAAAACTTGTTACTTAGGAAAAGCTAAAAAATATATTGATCATTATAAGCAACACAAAGCATCAACAAATCCCAACATTTCCCACGAGAAACAGCCTTTGTGATTAGTTGTGTGCTCTGTGCAAAATATAAAGAATAAACAATTTAGATTCTCCTATGTATTGATTAGATATGGAATTATATTCAAATTTTAATAATGTAGGGCTACACAAATTGGGCATTAATAGATACAAAACTTGTTACTTAGGAAAAGCTAAAAAATATATTGATCATTATAAGCAACACAAAGCATCAACAAATCCCAACATTTCCCACGAGAAACGGCCTTTGTGATTGTTTGAGTACTAAGTGCAGAATATAAAGAATAAACAATTTAGATTCTCCTATGTATTGATTAATTATGGGATTATATTCAAATATTAATAATGTAGGGCTACACAAATTGGGCATTAATAGATACAAAACTTGTTACTTAGGAAAAGCTAAAAAATATATTGATCATTATAAGCAACACAAAGCATCAACAAATCCCAACATTTCCCACGAGAAACAGCCTTTGTGATTAGTTGTGTGCTCTGTGCAGAATATAAAGAATATATAATTTATATGCTCTCTTGTCTTGATTGGAATATACCTGTATATTTTAAACTTTTTATAATTGACGGCAATAAGAAAGTGAAACTAAACAAAATTATTATTATAGCAGAACTCTTTTATAAACTACATTGGATGTAAATGCGTTGTTGTTAGATTTTTTACCTTTTGGATAAGATATTTCTATTTTAAGATTATTGGATGATTTTACTCGCGAAAGGGCTACATATAATTGACCATGTGCAAAGACTGGTTCTCTTAATAAAACGCCAACCTTTTCAAATGTTTGTCCTTGTGATTTGTTGATGGTCATAGCAAAAGCTAAACGAATAGGAAACTGAATTCTTTTAAGAGTAAATGGAAGATTTATATCTGTAGGAGCTGAAATAATTTTTGGTATAAAAGCGCGGTTACCTGAATGACTTCCACTAATTATTTCAGCGACTATAACTGAAGAATGAAGTTCCTTTACTATTAGTCTCGTTCCGTTACAGAGACCATTCTTAGGACTCATGTTTCTCAAAAGCATTATTATTGCTCCGATTTTTAAATTAAGTTTATGAGGTGGCATTCCAGCTGGCGTTAAACTATTCAAAAATTCTATAGGAAAATTATTTTGCTCAGCTTCCGAATCAGCTGAAACAGAATCATTACTAAGATAACTCATGGTCTCGCCATTTAACATATTTAAAACTTCCTCATTTATTTCTAATGTATGTTCATTTAATGGAGATGGACATGTAATAAAGTAGTGTACAAAAAAGTTTTACCACTACCACCTGGGCCGTCAATAAAATAACATTTTTGCGTTTCATTGTCATTATTAATACATAACATAATATTGTCGAAAACATTACGCTGTTCTAAATTTAATTGACTACTGTAGTTAAGGCCCTGCTCATATTCTTTTTGCTGATTGACTGAGTAGTCATTAGTATCTTCAATACTAACAGTTCGTTTCTCCGGTAAACCAAAATGTAAATAATTACAATTGTGAGTTATTAAAATGTCAATAATATTATTATTAGCTAGTTGCTCTGCATTTTCTTTATCATACTTTAAATTATAATCTTCACATAAACAATCTATATGAGTTTCCCACAATTTCTTCACGTCTGTAGGTTCACAGAAGATACAAATAAACGCAAAAAGTTGACGTAATTGTTTAGGCATTTTACATAACGATGCTTCCTCTAAGCAACGGTCCCATTGAGAATCATCTTTTAATAGTCCAAGTGCCTTAGCAGTTTCAGCAAAAGTGGAATAAACAGTGCCATTAACAGTTCGTAGATCAGCATAACATGTAGCACCTCGAATATGCAATAAAACTAAACGCAAATAAAAACGTTCCCCTTCTTTGGGGCTAACACTATAGAGCCGAGCAATAATTTTAGATCCAGATCGTTTCCGCTGTGTCCAAATTTTCTTACGATTAAATACAAAATGTTCCGGAATTTCGGTGTAAAAATATTGTCTAGAATCTAACGAATGCAAATTTAATTTAAACCATGCAGTAAACGTGGTGTCAATATGGTTTAATATAGCCAATTCTTCCTCGCCAGGTGTGAAAAGTATGCTTTGATGGTTTTCCAAATGCACTGCTAAACGATAGATAGAGTGTGTTTTAAATTGCATATCGAATGCAAATATGCGCCATATGGCTTCTGGCGGACTAACGTAACGTGCATCCAAATAAAAAGAAACTTCGTCCCAATTTAGTTGTGTTTGTCCTTCCGTAGACACTTTAACATTATCGCAATCATGTCCTTTATAAATATATTTAAATAGATATTTAACGCTTTTAACCGATGCGCATATTTCCACATTAATATGGCAATTATATTTATACGATAAATATTTATTATATGGAACTATCCAGCGATTATCAACAGCGTATTTAAATTTACCGCCTCTATCAAAAAATGCAATTTTAGAATTATTGTCGCGACGCCTGTATAACGGATAGCCGTTTACATTATTTAATGTTTCTGGTTCAAATTCTTTTGGAAAGCGCTTAGTACATTCGAAATTTGTCATACATGGCGATTTAGGATTAACTGTTCCGCAGGGCCCATGGACGTTACACTTTTTAATAATACTATATAATTCTGGTTCCGTTTCAATATCTGGTATTTCGGCACATACTATTTTATCAATAGCTTCGGAATTTCTAATTTTATGCTCGCTGTTTAAAATAATTAAAATATGAATATGGGGCAATCCACGTTTTTGAAATTCGACTACAGACATCATTGCTGCTACTTTTGCAAAAATGTTGACTTTTAATAAATCGTGTAATAATTCTTTTATTTTTAAATTAAACACTCGAGCAACTAAATCAGGACGATGTTCCACACGTTGATTTTCGTTTAAACTACTTTTAATTTCAGGCCATTCTGGATTACAAGTCATTGTAATAAATAAATCAGGAGAACCGAATTTTTGAACTATAGACATTGAGTCTAAGTAATTTTGTGCTAATGAGCGAGGACTTCCAACGTAAGAAGATGGTAAAATAACCATACGACCTACAGTCATGCCCTCATTACTTGCCCTATTTTGTACGTAATCCATTAAGCCACTGTATAGTTCTAAACGTTTGTATTCTCTAAAGTGGCCTTTTGTTGTTCTGCTTCTTCCACTTCCCTCATCATTTTATACGCATTAGCATAAGGAATAACATTTCTTAAAAGTGTATCTATATCCTTAAATAATTGTTCATTGCATTCTTTATTTGCATCTACAGACATTCTATTGATAAAAGCTTCTTCCGGATCTAATATATAAAGTTGTGAATTTTGCGGCCGTTTTCCATCTGCCGGTCTTGCTGCTGATGTTCTATGATAAATTTGCCCACATATCCTAAAACAATAAGGTCCGCGTCCTGGAGGATAATCAATATTGGCTTCTAGCGAAGCAAATGCAAATGCGCTATTGTATTTTCTAATGTTATTCATAAAATTTTTAGAGTGAGGGTGTACGCCAGACATTAATGTTTGCAGTAACGTTGGAAAATCATTAGAAGTAGTTAAAGATACCTTTCCTTTAGAGCAGCACATAGAAAATTTCTTATCTGATGGTCGTTCATCTTTAAAATTAAATGATTTGCAAAACTGGCATAACTGGTCCATTAATCCACATGTGTGTTGCGATATATCTGCAGCTATGAAATTTTGATAAGCCACACCTAATACAGGTGCAGCTGTTGTATTGGTGTGACAATTACGTCTTTCTTCAGTATTGATTATAACATTTCCAGCATCTTTTATTTTTCTTCGTAATAATTTTATTTTAATTCTTCTGTCCTCTAGGCGTTTATTTTCTGTATATAATTTCCTTTTATCCTTTAAAATTTTTTCTTTTAACTGTTTTTGTTTATCTAACTCGATCTCTTTAGATAGTTTTATATTATTTTTTAAAATGTTCCACAAAAGTAATTTTTTTGTTGCATACAATTTCTATTTAAGCGTTTTTCTCTATGCCAAATTAATTTCTTCAATCTTTGTTGTCGCTCAACTTGATTTTCATTTTGTATTCTATTTCTTTGATTGACAATTATATTCGCCAACCTTCTTTGCTTGTCTATTTGATTTTCCGTTAGCAATCTGTTTTTTTGATTATAGATAAGTTTTCGTAACCTTTTCTGTATAGCAATTTGTGTTTCGTTTAGCAATCTTTTATTTCGACTAAATTTTACTGTTTCTAACCTTTTCTGTCTGTCGATTTGTTTTTCGTTTAGCAATCTTTTATTTCGACTAAATTTAACTTTTTCTAACCTTTTCTGTCTGTCGATTTGTTTTTCGTTTAGCAATCTTTTATTTCGACTAAATTTAACTTTTTCTAACCTTTTCTGTCTGTCGATTTGTTTTTCGTTTAGCAATCTTTTATTTTGATTAAATTTTAGTTTTTCTAACCTATTCTGTCTATCGATTTGTTTTTCGCTAACCAATCTGTTTTTTTGATTATATTTTAGTTTGTTTAATCTTCTTTGTTTTTCGATCTTGTTTTGTTTTAAGAATGCAATTTTTTTTAACAAATTCTCTATTTTTTTTCTTATTTGACCTTCATTTTTAGATTCCTTAAGTAACCTCTTCTTTTTACTTAATTTTACCTGTTGTAATCGACTCTGTTTCTTGCAACTTACATTCTTACTTTTTAGCCGTTCACTGCTTCTGCTATTAACTTTGCATAAATCGATTTCTTCCTTGTCTTCTGATATAACTAGTTCTTCTTCTTCTGTATTTATTACTTCAACAGATGTAGAAGTAGTTGTAGCAATATTTTTATTAATAGAATTATTTAATGATTTACCTGTTATTTCAACAATACCTATATCACCTTCAGTTTTAGCTATAATTATTGGAATAATAGCACATAGATTATCACCGTCACCACAAAAATTATAATAAATCAAATTAAATAAATCCTTCAAACATTCAAAGCATAACAATACGGCTCGTCCTGTTTGTGGAGTTACGGATTCTCCTTTTAAACCTCTGGCATGAGAATCAAAAAGCCAAAAGTAATTATTCTGCTTGAAAATTGCAAATGTCTGCTGACATGTTGTAATTAGGCCATTATTAAAATTGTTAAAATAGTTCTCTAACATATTGCAGGTAAATATGGAACAATGTCCTTTATAATCGTTTTTGGTAATCATGGCATTTATATTATCAAACAAGTTATGTCTAATGGAATATTTTACATTTCCAACGGATAATTCAACATTAATATCGTCAACAGTCAACAATCGATTTCCATCATTTTTATAGTTAGCCAAATAGCACTTATCACCTGCATCTAAAATATAGTTTATAACAGGTGATGTCCATTCATGTAGGGGAATGGAAGTACTAATGCAAATACTAACTAACGCATTTGGGGTACATTGAACACCCCTAGACACAGAAGAATATCTTTCGCTGAATTAATTAAAATCTCCACGAATAACAGATAGTGGTGTACTTAAAACTATCTCAGATTTAGTTTTATGTAAATTTTTTAAACGATTTGAAGTTGAATTCTTCTTTTGCCCATACCCTAGAACTACTTAAAAAGACATTTTAAAATAATTATATATTTATATAACAACAAAGTAAATAAAAATTATTCTATATTACTAAATAATAATATATTTATACTACGGTGAAAAATACCTAAAACAAATACAAGATATACAATAAATAAATAATTTAAAATAACGAACCATACACCAACAAAATTAAAACTTAATTTTAATAAAATGAGATGATTCCTGAAACAACAACGTTAATTATTAGTTTAAAATAGTTTTACATATAGTCAAAATTACAATAGTTAGGCGATGAGTCATGCTTTTAAAAGTTCAGCCGTATAAATCTACGACACATTAATAATGCACTGTCTCACTCTTATTACTATAATATATACAGGAGTGAAAACGATAAAAAATTTAACAGTTATCTGCTGTGTTAAGTATAGACTGATGCATAAACGTATGTCTGAGTTTATGTTGTAAATAAATTCAAATTTGTCACATATATATATTATAATAGATTGAATTATCTAACCCCTAATTTGTGGGTAGTTCATGTATCCGAGGAAGGGTAATGAAACCAACAAATGATTTTTTAAGTAAATGTAAAAAAAAACCGACATTTACCCAAAATTTAATGGATTTCATTTAAAAATTTCTATCACAGTTCCTTGTTAAAAATTTTTATGGAATTATTTGAAAGCAAAAATTTGAGTGGTAATGCAAAGAAATTGTTACTTAAGTGTACAGTGTATTTTAGAAATAGATTATTGAATAGAGACATCAAAGTAAATTAAACATTAGAAAAAGAATACAAGATTACTGGTAAAATCTCACGATCCCTTGAAGGTTTGTAAGGGAGGTGATCAGATATTAAATGACCTATATAACTATAAAAAGTGTACCATTTTCAAGATATTTTTAATATTATTATTTTATGAAAGACACCTATTACAACCTTTTAAAGATATCGTGTAATTTTACGAATAACCCTGTATAGCGTAACTAAGTTGTTATTGGTACTGTTCCTGAAATAAAATGAAACTTTAATAAAATTATTCTACGTTTGTTTATTTAGTTGTCCTAATATCCACATTACGCTACTCTTTGAGATAAATCAACTACATATTTGCAGTTAAAAATGTCTTCGAAATACATTTATCTACATACACATTATTACCTCGGACAACAAACATTCTTAGTTATTTTGTTTACACTATAGTTTAGTTATCAATATAGTTAGGAAATTTAGATACAGACATCATAGTTGAGTACGATTACTTTTAATAAATCCTTTATTTTTGAAAGAAACAGCACAGCAAATAAATAAGGCAATGTTCCGTTAGTTTTGATGACACGTTAGTTTTTGTTTAAATGGTTATTAATTTCAGGCCATTCTAGATTTAAAGTTACCTCGGTGTAACTATTTAGAATAAAATTTAATCTATGGCTCTCTGTTTTTGTATAATTATCAATGATTACATCAGCTATCATTGAGTATTTCAGTTTTACACACATATTATACAATTTGGAAATTAATATTTATATTACAGTTTTTCACTTGTACAACTGCATAACAATTTGCATGTTATACAGTTGTTATTTAGTTATTTTAACATTCAACACAACATTGGCTTTTAGATTCAACATTCAAATTTCTGAAAAATGTCAAATTATCAATTTCTTAAAACAGCTATTAAGTAATTTATTTACTCTTTATTAATATTTTTATAGTTGATTCAAAACACAGTATCGAGTTGAATAAACTGTATCAAATATCTTTCCAAAAATATTTAAATGTTACATGTAATTTGGGACAGATATTTTAATATAAATAAAATTCAAAAATGCATAACCTGCATGTTATATAGTTATGAACTATGAGATATATATATATATATTTAAATTATATTTACATAGCATTACATCTATGTACATATAATCAACAATATTTTATCAAAAAGAAATTCAAATGTCGGTTAATATGTTATAAAATGAACAACATAATCCATTTTCACTTTCAATAATATATATTTAATTAAATAAAAGAAAATACCTCTTTTGAAATGTATCATAAGCAAAGTAGCACAAGTTATCACTTCAATTATTATGTATATACTTTCAAATAAATTTATTAAAAGAATTTTTCATATAAGTCAATAAACAATTACAATTCTATCAATGGTCACTGTTTAACAAACTGTATAATTTGAGTTCAATTCTCAGAAGTGAGCTCTTAATGCAAACTGACAAAAATATACTTTTGACATATTAAAAATGCCGCGTATTTTTAAATAATTTTTAACGATAGTTTTATTTTAAAAAAAAATGCAGTGAATCATTATATATATTTGGATAACATAAAATAATACACTTGAAATAACTAAACATATATTACAAAATTCTAATATTCCATATAAATAAAAAAAAAGTTGGAAGGTTCCGTTAAATTATTAAAATCATCTAATACATACATCTTCATTTACTAAATAAATAATATAAATTTCATTATTAAGTAACAATTCAAACAAAACATGTTGGAAAAATCTAATAAGAACTATATCTATAAATTTTTTTGTGAGACTATAAGATGAATTAAATACAAGTATTCCTTATAAACTATTTAGTATTTTATTCTGAATCATTAATAATATTAATAAGTAATGTCAGAGCATGAATTTATGAAATATGAATTTGAATTTATTAAATATATACATCTGTAAATTAGTAGCAGTAGTAATTTAATAATTAATTCATCTTCATTACAACAGTGTTTAAATATAGTTTTTTTTATTTAATTTTGAAGATATTATTCTCTTTTCTGACACTTAATATCGATAATTCAATTCATTAGTAAAGTGGAACTTCTCAGAAAAGTTAGAATCACTAATATCATTCCATGAATGTCCATTTTAGTTAAATTAGTGAAGTGCAACTTCTTAGAAAAGTTAGAATCACTAATATCATTCCATGAATGTCCATTTTAGTTAAATGTAAATTCTAATCAAAAGGTTGCCATTCCATTAATATTACACTCACAGAACATTGATAAAAATTTAGTATTTCCATCCATGGTATGTATGTTATTAATTTGTCTCGTTCTAACAAAAATACAATTTTGATTTAAGAATTATGTTAATATTCCTTGTGTAAACAATAATGATGATATACTCCATTTTTAACACAGCCCAAATTCAATTATTATCTGTAAATATTTACAATTGTCCATTTATGACATGAATAAAATCATTCCATTCGCTTCATATTCTCTGCCTTGTCCTTTCAATCTGAAAAAGAAATTATATTTAAAAGAAATATAAGGTTGAATGAATATTGTACATATTAGTATTTATATGAAAAATTAAAACAAAATCCATATTCACAAAATGCAAATTACAAAACAAAACAATTAATTACTAAATACATTATTGAACTTTTCTAACCTCTTTTGTTTGAAACTTGTAAAAAAAGAAACTAGTTCATTTTCGTATATTGTATGATGCTTGTTCTATACTCCAAAACACATCCAAACAAATAGCTACTTAATAGTTATTACATCACTTTTTATTAATAAATAGAGAATATGAATTATGGCTAAAGTTTATCAACAAATGTTTTTTGACAGCTGCTAACCAGAGATAATAGTGCTAACATTACTAATCAAGATTCAAACCAATTATAAATTTAGAATAGAAAGGTTAGAATATAAAATAAATGAATTTATAATGATTTAAATATCTGCCTTAAGAATGTTTATGTTAAAATAGTTGTGTTAATGTTATAAATTGTGCAATATATTAATAAGGTTGGCATCCGGGACCACAAAGGTCAAAATATTTTTAAATAACTCGCTATATTTTTGGAGATATTAACAATTAAAATAGTTTTTTTTTTAATTTGTTGTCATGGTGTAAAACAGTGCATGCTGAAGAAAATATGTTTCTCAAAAATAAAAAATATTTTCAATTTTTTAAATTTATGCGTTATTTGACCTTTTTCTTCAAAATTTTGAATTTCTTTTTTCGATTTGTAAATTGGGTGTCAAAGTTAACCTATATACAAAAATTCAGCTTTTTATCACATTTTAAGCTTCAGCAAAAGCCACCCCTCACCCCTTACCAACGTCAAATAAAACTTTTTAATTATCATGTATTTTTTATTTATTACATACTCCATTATTACGCAATCCAAAATTTGAGCTTTCTCCAAAGTTTCTTACCGAGTCCACTAATGTTCATTTAGAAATTACATTAATGGACTTAACTTATATAAGAGGCACATTTTTAATTTCTAAATATTTAAATATGTTTGCATTCAAATGCGTAATACACATGCACAATTTCAACTTTATATCTTTTGCGTCTTCAGATTTTTCCCTGAATTTCCGGGAAACAGTGGTGTAGCTACCGCCGTATCAATGATATGGGGCCCCGGGCTACAAGGGCCCTAAATATGTGTCTTTGTTTCTCTTGTGAAAAATCTTTACCAATCATTTGGGCCTCCAAACAAATTTTGATACGGAACCCGTCTAAGGCGCGCTACTGCCGGGAATCCCGAAATAAATATTTCATTACGAGTTATCACTTTTGTTTTTTAAGTAGCTTACTTGTCTGCAATGGTATTAAAGGTTTTGTGTAAGAAAACACGGTTTGCCAGAACAATTTTGTAAATACCAATTTTTCTAATATTATATATAAATATTAAATTTGTCAAATTTTAGTTACAGAAATCTATTTTGTTTGTATTCAAAAACATATATATATTACATTATAGCCCTTCATCCCTATATTTTTATTATTTCATGTTTTACGCCCGCTGCCATTGGAAATTTGCAATTTTGCCTAATATTCCTTTAATTACTATCTATATAGAGTCCACGTTCTAACTTTCAACGTTCTAGCTCTGTTGCGACATTGCCCCCCAAAAAATTACGCCGCTACTGAATTAAAATTTTGGTAATCTAATTATTGGCAAACATGCGCAATTAGTGTCTCCATACATACCCTAAGTTATAATACTACATTTTCAATATTTCTGGCTTTTACTGTCTCAACGCCCGCCGCCACTGGAAATTTGGGGCTGTTTTTTTTTTTTTAATAATAACTGTCTACGGCGAGCCTACATATTAAATTTAAACTTCCTAACTCTATGCTAACATTGCCCCCGGAAATTCGCGCCGCTACTGAACTCAAATTTCAAATGTCTAACTACTTTAGGTGAAAAAAGTGATTAAAAGTGAGAAATTAATTACGGAAAAAAATTAAATATATTATATAAATACTTCTTCTAACGAAATGTATTTAAGTTTATTTTAATATTGTGCTAATATACTCTAAAATAAGTGTTTTTAAAAATGTTTAACAGTTAGAAACCAGTGTTGAAAAATATAACTAAATATATATTGTTACAATTTTCACGGTGGCGACTACGGGGTTCTTTTAGTTGATTGCCGAGCGGAAGCAATTGTTTACAGTATTTAGTCGCGTTGTAACTAATATTTAGAAATAGCCACAATTTAAATTAAAAGAAGGATTGACACTTTTATAAACTTTATTTATTAACACAAAAACAATTACAACTACTTTACAATTATTACGGTTTATTATTTTACTTATTAGTTTTACTGGCTGATGTTTTCTTGCGGTCTGACTGCTGTTGTAAAAACTGACTCGCGACGCGATGCTCGCTCCTTTTATATCCGAGGTCTACGCAGCAGACTACCTCTGGTCACGACACCTCTGACTTTCCCGAATATTCCTATAATTATCCAGATACGCTGTTTGACCTTCCGTCTAGTTCTATGACGTTCCACTCCATACGCGTAGTATTTGGTTCTAGAAAGTTCACTCGTAAACAATAACACAAGTGCAGTTGTTTACGTTCATTTGCAGGAACACACACGCGTATAAGTTATGCGCCAACGAGTAAACAGCCTCGTTATCGAAACGTCTAGATATTTGTGCAGGGATGCGCAACCTTTTCTGCTAATTCCAGCTATTAGTTTATAACTATAATTTTTGTATCCTCAGACGCCCGCAAATTCGTAACACTTTCCCCCTCTTAAAAGCGCTCGTCCCGAGGGCTTATAATTTTCATCGGGCGGCTGATTCCGTTAACTCATAGTCCGGAGCATTTTCACCCTCGTACTTTGCGAGTCGGTCTCGGTGAACAATCATGCATTTTCCTTGGGCTGATCTCTGCACTTTGTAGATCACGTCCGAAATGACTGCCGATATTAAATACGGTCCTTCCCATTTGGCTTGTAGTTTAGGGCTTCGTCCTATCTTCTTCTTAGGATAGTAGAGCCATACCGCATCACCTCTGGAAAAGCGCTGACTTTGTTTTCCACAATCATAACGCGTTTTCGAGCGATCCGTCGCTAACTGAAGGCGTCCTCTCGCAAGTTTGTGGATTTTTTCTAATTCTTGCGCTAGGGTTTCGCAGTATTCTTCGTTGCCACTAAACTTTCTTTCGGGAGGAGGTCCGTACATCAGGTCACAGGGTAACCTGAGTTCACGTCCCATTAGCATAGCGGCTGGAGTCTGCCGTGTTGCTTCGTGCACCGCTGACCGATATGCCAGTAGAAACAGAGGTATCAACTCGTCCCAATTGTCTTGGTTAGTATGGACAAATTTCGTCAGGTATTCCTCTATCGTCCGATTTAGTCTTTCAACCATGCCGTTCGACTGCGGATGTAATGGTGTAGTTCGGGTTTTATGCATGCCTAGAAGTTTTAAAATCTGTTGGAATTTTTCGGCTTCAAAGTTTCTTCCTTGATCCGAATGTAGCTCTTGGGGTACTCCATAACGCGATACTACTTCTTGCACAAAGACTTTTGCAACTGTAATCGCTTCTTGATTCGGAATAGGAAGTATTTCAGGCCATTTGGTAAAGTAATCCACCACGATCAACACATATTTATTGCCGGTTCGGCTCCGTGGCAGTGGTCCTAAAATGTCCATTCCAACTCTTTCGAACGGTGCTCCCACCGTGTAGGTATGCATAGGTCCTCGATTTCTCTGTCGGGGTCCTTTACTGGCCGTACAAGTGTCACAATTTCGACACCAACGATTTACTGAGGCTCCGCAACGGGGCCAGTACCACCTTTGCCGTATCTTCTCTAGTATTTTATGCACCCCGAAATATATCCGGGACTAGTTTATTAGGTACTATCAGTTGTCGAATGGGTGGCCTGTCGTCTACAAAATGCCACAACCGATATAGCCTTCTATCGTGAAGTTCTAAACAGTTCCACATAGACCAATATTCTTTTACCCGAGGACTATAGGCTGATACCTCTGGCCATTGAGGTCTAATTCCTGTCTTTTTCCATGCCGCAATGAGTGCCAGATCTTCATCTTCTTTCTGTGCTTCACCTACGATGTCACCCAGTTCATCTTCTGCTTGATCAGTCCTTTGAATTGAGCTATCTGCAGGTAAAGGCGAATCATTATTTATTGTTACTTGAGTTTCTTTGGTTTTAGCCTTCGCCCGCGTCAAGTATCTTATGGGAACGGTTGCTACTGGTTCTGGTATATAAACCTGAATGTTGAGCTCCAAATCGTAGAACACGTATTTCAGCAGACGTTCTACATGTGCCCACGTCAAATGATCGTGTCCGCAACCTATTTGCGGAATGGCTAACTTTTTTACTTGTGGCTGCAGGATGTGTTCTCGTAGTGATACCAATGATTGCCATAGATCATGGTACGTTGGTTTTCCGGAACTCCTCCGTTTTGTAATCAGGTAATAAATAAATCTTCCATCCTTTTCTAGAACTGCAACTTCTCCTACCTTTCTCTGTTGTTCTCGAAGCTTTCTCAGATCTCCGAATTTCTCCTTGAATGTTACTGCAATACCTTTACTCATGTGCAGGTCTTCGGCGACACAATGGGCTAACGAGTATTCGGAGGGTGCTGAGAATAGGTCATCCCTGATGTATTCCATGTTCATTTTGATTTCTGCTTTTACTAATGTGTCGGGATCCCATTTTTCGGCATCATCATAGTTAAGAGGTAATCGACCGTTTTGCAAATAGATTTGAGTATGTCGTATAAGTATTGCCTCATCGGGTTCGCTTTCGGGCTCCTGTTTAGCCTCCTTACGTTCACAGTGGTCACATCCATTGGTTGCGCACGGTCTTCTAGACAATGCATCTGCATTTGCATGTTGACGTCCTGGCCGGTACTCGATTTTATACTGGTATTCGCTTATCTGTTGTAGCCAACGTGCTAGTTGTCCCTCAGGCTCCTTAAAATTTGTTAACCAGGTTAACGAAGCGTGGTCGGTACGAATTCGAAATGGCTGGCCCCACAAATTGTGTCTAAACTGTTTTAGAGCTTTAACGACTGCCAGAAGTTCCTTTCGCGTAACACAGTAATTCTGTTCGGCCTTCGAGAATACCCTACTGAAGTATTCTATTACGCGTTCTTCGCCTTGTTGTACTTGTGAAAGTACTGCTCCCATTCCGGTATGCGATGCGTCCGTATCCAATATAAATTCGCCTACACGTTGGGGAAAAGCAAGGATCGGTGCATTTGTAAGCTTTTTCTTTAATTGGTTGAACGAGTCTTCACATGATGGTGTCCACACAATGGGTCGCCTCTTCGTAGTTGGTTTCTCCGTAAGTTCATACAGCGGTTTTGCAATCTTCGCAAAGTTTGAAACAAATTTTCTGTAATAAGCACATAACCCAAGGAAACTCCGCACTTCCGACAGGTTGGTGGGTGTCGGCCAGGTTTGTATAGCTTTCACTTTTTCCGGGTCCGTAGATACTCCATTTCTAGTGACGACATGTCCCAGATATCTTATTTGCTCGGCACAAAGGTTGCATTTCTTTGGGTTTAATTTAAGGTTTGCTGTTCGTAATCGTTGAAATACAATTTTCAAATTATCTATTTGGCTTCTAGCATCTTTGCCAAGCACCACTATGTCGTCCAGATACACGAGGCATGTTCCCAGAGGTAAGTCTTTTAAGACGCTATCCATTAATCGTTCAAATGTTGCGGGGGCATTACATAGACCAAAACGCATAACTCGAAACTGCCATAGACCTTTCCCGGTCGTGAACGCTGTTTTCTCCCTATCTTCTTGTTTTACTTCCACTTGCCAATATCCGCTCCGGAGATCAAACGTGGAGAAATATTTAGATCCGTTTAATACGCTAAAAAGGCTATCGATACGAGGCAACGGGTATGCATCCTTTAGCTTGACATCGTTTAATCTCCTATAGTCTACGCAGAATCGCTTCGTTCCGTCTTTTTTCTTTACTAGTACTATCGGTGATGGCCACGGACTTGTTGAAAGTTCTATAATTCTGTCTCGCAGCATTTGATCCACCATGGCGTCAACTTCCTCTTCTTGTCCCCATGGCAGTCTTCGCGCAGGTTGTTTAATTGGTCTAGCGTCTCTTACCTTTATTGGGTGTTGCACTAATGTCGTGTGTCCCACGTCTTCTATTCCCGATGAAAAAATGTCCTGGTTGTCTTGTAGTACCATCTTCAGGTCATGAGATTCTTCAAGAGTTAAATTTTTATTTGACTTCTCATAGACGTCCTGTAGGTGGTTCGGAAGGGTCACTTCTTTATCATCTGAGGGCTGTATGTCTTTTGTAATACTCGTTCTGATATTTAGAGTTTCTTCAGTGTCATCTTTTAGCAGCTCAAGCTGGTCTCTTCCTATTTGTATAATTTTAGCTCTTGGAAAAATTGTACAGTTTATTTAGGACATCCAATCGTAACCCAGAACACATTCTTCCTCTATTGGTGCTACGAGGAATACAAAGTTTTGGATCATGTGGCCCAACCTGATCTTTAATTTAATTTTTCCGGAAACGGGTGCCGTATCTTCAGTAATTGCTCGCAATACAATGGGAGCTGCTGGTGCGATGATCTGCTTCGTAAATTCTTGTCGTCTAATGAATTCCAATCCGACTAGTGATTGCGTAGCACCAGTATCAATCAAAAATTTACATGGCCGGTCTTCCATATATCTTATCACAATTGGTCCCCTATTTACTCCTTCTATTGTTCCGACTGCTGTAATGTGGGGACTCTTGATCGGAACAGCAGGCAGAGTTCTCCCCGTTAGACTGCCTGCGACTCGTTTCCCGACTGCCGATTCACATTGACAGCCGATGTCAAGGGTCTTCTTTCCGAACTTGTACCATTCACAGGTGAGTTTCTTCCCCTGTTGTAAGTCCATTGCCGACCTCTTGAAATTCCTGGATTATAGCGGTGCCGGTTTCGTTCTTCGAGGTCCACCAATCGCCTAAGGAGATCGTCCATAGTAGGGCTGGTATGAGAGGGAGATGTAGTGACGGCGCTCCTTATACGGCTCACATCGGGAATATGGCTGACAGTTTCCATTTGAAGCGCAGCGGCCAGGGCCTCGTTTATGTTCTTCGGCTTAGCCAATAAAATTGCCTCCTTTATTCTGCGCTCTCGCACAGCGTTAGCAAAATATTGTACCTCCCAATTTCCTAGCGTTTCCCTGGGGGCTTTGCCTGCAGCACGGTTCACTAATCGTTCGATATCTGTCGCTAGGTCTGCTAGCCTTTCTCCCGGAGCTTGTCTCTTGTTCACCAGCTGCGCCCAGTACAGAGGTGCGAGACTTTCTTCCCCATACCGCTGGCTTAGCATCGCTTTAAGAGCCGTATAGCTTCGCCGCTCGTCCGGGTTCATATTTTGGAAAGCGATTAGAGCCGAACCCCGTAGCATGGCCGCTAACTGGCCTGCACAATCCCTGTCACTCCAGCCATTAAACTCCGCTATGGCTGTGAATTGCACCTCATATTCCTGCCAAGAGATTGTTCCATCGTAGGGGGCTGGCTTGATAGTGCTGGTTTTCGCAATCGTAGAGTTGACGCAACCTTGAGAGTTTTCTAAAACTTGCACTCTATCGGCAAGTTGTGTTAACTGCGCTCCTGCTAGTTGCTTCCCATTTTTCTGGACGAGTTCTACGCGTTCCTCTATCTCCTGAATTTTCGTCTCCGTCAGCTCCTGTCGTATTGTAACCGATTGGAGACTTTGTGTCACACTATCTTCTATTTCATTTACCGCCTTTCTAATTCCTTTCTGGATCCTTTGCAAGCTTCTTCTACAGCTTGCAACTGCATTTGGAACGCATTAAACTTCTCGCAGATTTGTTCTTTAGACCTTTCCGTCTGTTCTTGAATTATTTCACTTTTTTCGGCCTGCTCTTGAAATTTCTCGAACATCTCTTCTTTAGACTTTTCTGCCTGTTCTTGTAATTCTAATTTCATCTCTCTTAAATCAGCATTTTGTTTTTTAGTGTTTTCGGCCTGCTCTTGAATTTTCTCGAACATCTCTTTTAACATTTCCTCCATTTTTGTTGCGTGTTGCGTTGTAAATTGTTTTAAAACTACTTTCTAGAAGTTTCTGGAAGGTTCTGGAATTCTCTAGAGTTTATTTGAAATTATTATTACCGTTTTTCTCGAACCTTCCTCTTCTGAAAATCCTTCCTGCTGCAAATCCCCACTAGAAGTTTCTGGAAGTCTCTTCGGAAACGTAGTTCCAGACTTCTCCGTTTTTCTTCTTGGAATTCTCTCTGCAGCGCCCTTAACTGTAGCTATCCCACTTCTGACACCAAATGTTACAATTTTTACGGTGGCGACTACGGGGTTCTTTTAGTTGATTGCCGAGCGGAAGCAATTGTTTACAGTATTTAGTCGCGTTGTAACTTATATTTAGAAATAGCCACAATTCAAATTAAAAGAAGGATTGACACTTTTATAAACTTTATTTATTAACACAAAAACAATTACAACTACTTTACAATTATTACGGTTTATTATTTTACTTATTAGTTTTACTTTCTGATGTTTTCTTGCGGTCTGACTGCTGTTGTAAAAACTGACTCGCGACGCGATGCTCGCTCCTTTTATATCCGAGGTCTACGCAGCAGACTACCTCTGGTCACGACACCTCTGACTTTCCCGAATATTCCTATAATTATCCAGATACGCTGTTTGACCTTCCGTCTAGTAGTATGACGTTCCACTCCATACGCGTAGTATTTGGTTCTAGAAAGTTCACTCGTAAACAATAACACAAGTGCAGTTGTTTACGTTCATTTCCAGGAACACACACGCGTATAAGTTATGCGCCAACTAGTAAACAGCCTCGTTATCGAAACGTCTAGATATTTGTGCAGGGATGCGCAATCTTTTCTGCTAATTCCAGCTATTAGTTTATAACTATAATTTTTGTATCCTCAGACGCCCGCAAATTCGTAACAATATATATGACGCGTACACGCGGTCTTATGAAAATAACCTCAAAACTGTAGCTTTGTCGTTTTTGAGATAAAACAATAATAACTGTAACTTTGTCGTTTTTGAGATAAAACAATAATAACTGCGATAGATAAAGAAATTGATAATAATTAGGTTAGTGTTAGTGCTAAAACATCAACTGGTTGAGAAATTCAAGAAATCTGTAGACCTATATAAGGAAGACCTCATATGAACACTAAAAGATACGGAAAACAAAAGGTTGCAGCTCACTATCAAGTAAGTCAAATAACATTAACTATAAATAATAATAATACATAAAAATTAGTTTATACTTGTATAAAAGCGAGTTTCAAATAATAAAAAGAGTGTATTAATTGTTATAAGTAAACAATATATATGGTTTTCTTGAAAATTGTGACTGATTGTTCATGAACAATCACACTATACCAAGATAACAAAAAAAAAACATAACTTGTCGCATGTTATAATACTATATAAAATTTATAGAAATGTCAGGGTTCCTTTAATAATGTCTGGTGGCCAAGTGCCCTTCGAAGAATTAGGCCAGCAAAAATCTCTAGAAACGTCAACTGCACTATGGAGAACTATATTCATTGTTAAACATTAATTTTACAAACCGATTACCGTTCCATAAAAAGAGGCAACTATCTAATGGTTGTCCTTAACTCTGGAACATGGTATTCGACGAGGACTGTGTTTCTTACTCGAAAGGTTGTGTAAACGTATGTTTTGATAAAATGTGTAGTTTCTTGAAGCTACACAAAATAGCTATATCTTCAAGTAAAACAAAGATGATGATCCTTGCCTTTGGCAAGACAGATGAGACTTAACAGAAAAAGGAAGAACTACATATTAGTTAACAAAGACGTTAATTTTGAATTGCAACACAAGTGGTACCTATCTACTGTGTGTGTATTCGATCGGCATCTGCTACTTTAGGTGAAAAAAGTGATTAAAAGTGAGAAATTAATTACGGAAAAAAATTAAATATATTATATAAATACTTCTTCTAACGAAATGTATTTAAGTTTATTTTAATATTGTGCTAATATACTCTAAAATAAGTGTTTTTAAAAATGTTTGACAGTTAGAAACCAGTGTTTAAAAATATAACTAAATATATATATATATGACGCGTACACGCGGTCTTATGAAAATATCCTCTAAACTGTAACTTTGTCGTTTTTGAGATAAAACAATAATAAGTGCGATAGATAAAGAAATTGATAATAATTAGGTTAGTGTTAGTGCTAAAACATCAACTGGTTGAGAAATTTAAGAAATCTGTAGACCTATATAAGAAAGACCTCATATAAACACTACAAATATACGGAAAACAAAAAGCGAGTTTCAAATAATAAAGAGAGTGTATTAATTGTTATAAGTAAACAATATATATGGTTTTCTTGAAAATTGTGACTGATTGTTCATGAGCAATCACACTATACCAAGATAACAAAAAAAAAACATAACTTGTCGCATATTATAATACTATATAGAATTTATAGAAATTCCAGGGTGCCTTTAATAATGTCTGGTGGCAAAGTGCCCTTCGAAGAATTAGGCCGGCAAAAATCTCTAGGAACGTCTACTGCACTATGGAGAACTATATTCATTGTTAAACATTAATTTTAAAAACCGATTACCGTCCATAAAAAGAGGCAACAATCTAATGGTTGTCCTCAACTCTGGAACATGGTATTCGACGAGGACTGTGTTTCTTACTCAAAAGGTTGTGTAAACGTATGTTTTGATAAAATGTGTAGTTTCTTGAAGCTACACAAAATAGCTATATCTTCAAGTAAAACAAAGATGATGATCCTTGCCTTTGGCAAGACAGATGGTACCTAACAGAAAAAGAAAGAACTACATATTGGTTAACAAAGACGTTAATTTTGAATTGCAACACAAGTGGTACCTATCTACTGTGTGTGTGTTCGATCGGCATCTGCTACTTTAGGTGAAAAAAGTAATTAAAAGTGAGAAACTAATTACGGAAAAAATAAAATATATTATATAAATACTTCTTCTAACAAAATGTATTTAAGTTTATTTTAATATTGTGCTAATATACTCTAAAATAAGTGTTTTTAAAAATGTTTGGCAGTTAGAAACCTGTGTTAAAAAAAATAACTAAATATATATATATATGACGCGTACACGCGGTCTTATGAAAATAACCTCAAAACTGTAACTTTGTCGTTTTTGAGATAAAACAATAATAAGTGCGATAGATAAAGAAATTGATAATAATTAGGTTAGTGTTAGTGCTAAAACATCAACTGGTTGAGAAATTCAAAAAATCTGTAGACCTATATAAGGAATACCTCATATAAACACTACAAATATACGGAAAACAATAGGTTGCAGCTCACTATCAAGTAAGTCAAATAACATTAACTATAAATAATATTAATACATAAAAATTAGTTTATACTCGTATAAAAGCGAGTTTCAAATAATAAAGAGAGTGTATTAATTGTTATAAGTAAACAATATATATGGTTTTCTTGAAAATTGTGACTGATTGTTCATGAACAATCACACTATACCAAGATAACAAAAAAAAAAACATAACTTTTCGCATATTATAATACTATATAGAATTTATAGAAATTTCAGGGTGCCTTTAATAATGTCTGGTAGCCAAGTGCCCTTCGAAAAATTAGGCCGGCAAAAATAACTAGGAACGTCGACTGCACTATGAAGAACTATATTCTTTGTTAAACATTAATTTTACAAACCGATTACCGTTCCATAAAAAGAGGCAACTATCTAATGGTTGTCCTCAACTCTTAAGTTTATTTTAATATTGTGCTAATATACTCTAAAATAAGTGTTTTTAAAAATGTTTGACAGTTAGAAACCAGTGTTGAAAAATATAACTAAATATATATATATGACGCGTACACGCGGTCTTATGAAAATAACCTTAAAACTGTAAATTTGTCGTTTTTGAGATAAAACAATAATAAGTGCGATAGATAAAGAAATTGAAAATAATTAGGTTAGTGTTAGTGCTAAAACATCAACTGGTTGAGAAATTCAAGAAATCTGTAGACCTATTTAAGGAAGACCTCATATAAACACTACAAATATACGGAAAACAAAAGGTTGCAACTCACTATCAAGTAAGTTAAATAACATTAAGTATAAATAATATTAATACATAAAAATTAGTTTATACTCGTATAAAAGCGAGTTTCAAATAATAAAGAGAGTGTATTAATTGTTATAAGTAAACAATATATATGGTTTTCTTGAAAATTGTGACTGATTGTTCATGAACAATCACACTATACCAAGATAACAAAAAAAAAAACATAACTTGTCGCATATTATAATACTATATAGAATTTATAGAAATTCCAGGGTGCCTTTAATAATGTCTGGTGGCAAAGTGCCCTTCGAAGAATTAGGCCGGCAAAAATCTCTAGGAACGTCTACTGCACTATGGAGAACTATATCCATTGTTAAACATTAATTTTACAAACCGATTACCGTTCCATAAAAAGAGGCAACTATCTAATGGTTGTCCTCAACTCTGGAACATGGTATTCGACGAGGACTGTGTTTCTTACTCGAAAGGTTGTGTAAACGTATGTTTTGATAAAATGTGTAGTTTCTTGAAGCTACACAAAATAGTTATATCTTCAAGTAAAACAAAGATGATGATCCTTGCCTTTGGCAAGACAGATGGTACTTAACAGAAAAAGGAAGAACTACATATTGGTTAACAAAGACGTTAATTTTGAATTGCAACACAAGTGGTACCTATCTACTGTGTTTGTGTTCGATCGACATTTGCTACTTTAGGTGAAAAAAGTGATTAAAAGTGAGAAATTAATTACGGAAAAAAATTAAATATATTATATAAATACTTCTTCTAACGAAATGTATTTAAGTTTATTTTAATATTGTGCTAATATACTCTAAAATAAGTGTTTTTAAAAATGTTTAACAGTTAGAAACCAGTGTTGAAAAATATAACTAAATATATATTGTTACAATTTTCACGGTGGCGACTACGGGGTTCTTTTAGTTGATTGCCGAGCGGAAGCAATTGTTTACAGTATTTAGTCGCGTTGTAACTTATATTTAGAAATAGCCACAATTTAAATTAAAAGAAGGATTGACACTTTTATAAACTTTATTTATTAACACAAAAACAATTACAACTACTTTACAATTATTACCGTTTATTATTTTACTTATTAGTTTTACTGGCTGATGTTTTCTAACACTTTCCCCCTCTTAAAAGCGCTCGTCCCGAGGGCTTATAATTTTCATCGGGCGGCTGATTCCGTTAACTCATAGTCCGGAGAATTTTCACCCTCGTACTTTGCGAGTCGGTCTCGGGCTGATCTCTGCACTTTGTAGATCACGTCCGAAATGACAGCCGATATTAAATACGGTCCTTTCCATTTGGCTTGTAGTTTAGGGCTTCGTCCTATCTTCTTCTTAGGATAGTAGAGCCATACCGCATCACCTCTGGAAAAGCGCTGACTTTGTTTTCCACAATCATAACGCGTTTTCGAGCGATCCGTCGCTAACTGAAGGCGTCCTGTCGCAAGTTTGTGGATTTTTTCTAATTCTTGCGCTAGGGTTTCGCAGTATTCTTCGTTGCCACTAAACTTTCTTTCGGGAGGAGGTCCGTACATCAGGTCACAGGGTAACCTGAGTTCACGTCCCATTAGCATAGCGGCTGGAGTCTGCCGTGTTGCTTCGTGCACCGCTGACCGATATGCCAGTAGAAACAGAGGTATCAACTCGTCCCAATTGTCTTGGTTAGTATGGACAAATTTCGTCAGGTATTCCTCTATCGTCCGATTTAGTCTTTCAACCATGCCGTTCGACTGCGGATGTAATGGTGTAGTTCGGGTTTTATGCATGCCTAGAAGTTTTGAAATCTGTTGGAATACGGCGGCTTCAAAATTTCTTCCTTGATTCGAATGTAGCTCTTGGGGTACTCCATAACGCGATACTACTTCTTGCACAAAGACTTTTGCAACTGTAATCGCTTCTTGATTCGGAATAGGAAGTATTTCAGGCCATTTGGTAAAGTAATTCACCACGATCAACACATATTTATTGCCGGTTCGGCTCCGTGGCAGTGGTCCTAAAATGTCCATTCCAACTCTTTCGAACGGTGCTCCCACCGTGTAGGTATGCATAGGTCCTCGATTTCTCTGTCGGGGTCCTTTACTGGCCGTACAAGTGTCACAATTTCGACACCAACGATTTACTGAGGCTCCGCAACGGGGCCAGTACCACCTTTGCCGTATCTTCTCTAGTATTTTATGCACCCCGAAATATATCCGGGACTAGTTTATTAGGTACTATCAGTTGTCGAATGGGTGGCCTGTCGTCTACAAAATGCCACAACCGATATAGCCTTCTATCGTGAAGTTCTAAACAGTTCCACATAGACCAATATTCTTTTACCCGAGGACTATAGGCTGATACCTCTGGCCATTGAGGTCTAATTCCTGTCTTTTTCCATGCCGCAATGAGTGCCAGATCTTCATCTTCTTTCTGTGCTTCACCTACGATGTCACCTAGTTCATCTTCTGCTTGATCAGTCCTTTGAATTGAGCTATCTGCAGGTAAAGGCGAATCATTATTTATTGTTACTTGAGTTTCTTTGGTTTTAGCCTTCGCCCGCGTCAAGTATCTTATGGGAACGGTTGCTACTGGTTCTGGTATATAAACCTGAATGTTGAGCTCCAAATCGTAGAACACGTATTTCAGCAGACGTTCTACATGTGCCCACGTCAAATGATCGTGTCCGCAACCTATTTGCGGAATGGCTAACTTTTTTACTTGTGGCTGCAGGATGTGTTCTCGTAGTGATACCAATGATTGCCATAGATCATGGTACGTTGGTTTTCCGGAACTCCTCCGTTTTGTAATCAGGTAATAAATAAATCTTCTATCCTTTTCTAGAACTGCAACTTCTCCTACCTTTCTCTGTTGTTCTCGAAGCTTTCTCAGATCTCCGAATTTCTCCTTGAATGTTACTGCAATACCTTTACTCATGTGCAGGTCTTCGGCGACACAATGGGCTAACGAGTATTCGGAGGGTGCTGAGAATAGGTCATCCCTGATGTATTCCATGTTCATTTTGATTTCTGCTTTTACTAATGTGTCGGGATCCCATTTTTCGGCATCATCATAGTTAAGAGGTAATCGACCGTTTTGCAAATAGATTTGAGTATGTCGTATAAGTATTGCCTCATCGGGTTCGCTTTCGGGCTCCTGTTTAGCCTCCTTACGTTCACAGTGGTCACATCCATTGGTTGCGCACGGTCTTCTAGACAATGCATCTGCATTTGCATGTTGACGTCCTGGCCGGTACTCGATTTTATACTGGTATTCGCTTATCTGTTGTAGCCAACGTGCTAGTTGTCCCTCAGGCTCCTTAAAATTTGTTAACCAAGTTAACGAAGCGTGGTCGGTACGAATTCGAAATGGCTGGCCCCACAAATTGTGTCTAAACTGTTTTAGAGCTTTAACGACTGCCAGAAGTTCCTTTCGCGTAACACAGTAATACTGTTCGGCCTTCGAGAATACCCTACTGAAGTATTCTATTACGCGTTCTTCGCCTTGTTGTACTTGTGAAAGTACTGCTCCCATTCCATTATGCGATGCGTCCGTATCCAATATAAATTCGCCTGCACGTTGGGGAAAAGCAAGGATCGGTGCATTTGTAAGCTTTTCCTTTAATTGGTTGAACGAGTCTTCACATGATGGTGTCCACACAATGGGTCGCCTCTTCGTAGTTAGTTTCTCCGTAAGTTCATACAGCGGTTTTGCAATCTTCGCAAAGTTTGAAACAAATTTTCTGTAATAAGCACATAACCCAAGAAAACTCCGCACTTCCGAGAGGTTGGTGGGTGTCGGCCAGGTTTGTATAGCTTTCACTTTTTCCGGGTCCGTAGATACTCCATTTCTAGTGACGACATGTCCCAGATATCTTATTTGCTCGGCACAAAGGTTGCATTTCTTTGGGTTTAATTTAAGGTTTGCTGTTCGTAATCGTTGAAATACAATTTTCAAATTATCTATTTGGCTTCTAGCATCTTTGCCAAGCACCACTATGTCGTCCAGATACACGAGGCATGTTCCCAGAGGTAAGTCTTTCAAGACGCTATCCATTAATCGTTCAAATGTTGCGGGGGCATTACATAGACCAAAAGGCATTACTCGAAACTGCCATAGACCTTTCCCGGTCGTGAACGCTGTTTTCTCCCTATCTTCTTGTTTTACTTCCACTTGCCAATATCCGCTCCGGAGATCAAGCGTGGAGAAATATTTAGATCCGTTTAATACGCTAAAAAGGCTATCGATACGAGGCAACGGGTATGCATCCTTTAGCTTGACATCGTTTAATCTCCTATAGTCTACGCAGAATCGCTTTGTTCCGTCTTTTTTCTTTACTAGTACTATCGGTGATGCCCACGGACTTGTTGAAAGTTCTATTATTCTGTCTCGCAGCATTTGATCCACCATGGCGTCAACTTCCTCTTCTTGTCCCCATGGCAGTCTTCGCGCAGGTTGTTTAATTGGTCTAGCGTCTCTTACCTTTATTGGGTGTTGCACTAATGTCGTGTGTCCCACGTCTTCTATTCCCGATGAAAAAATGTCCTGGTTGTCTTGTAGTACCATCTTCAGGTCATGAGATTCTTCAAGAGTTAAATTTTTATTTGACTTCTCATAGACGTCCTGTAGGTGGTTCGGAAGGGTCACTTCTTTATCATCTGAGGGCTGTATGTCTTTTGTAATACTCGTTCTGATATTTAGAGTTTCTTCAGTGTCATCTTTTAGCAGCTCAAGCTGGTATATTCCTATTTGTATAATTTTAGCTCTTGGAAAAATTGTACAGTTTATTTAGGACATCCAATCGTAACCCAGAAACATTCTTCCTCTATTGGTGCTACGAGGAATACAAAGTTTTGGATCATGTGGCCCAACCTGATCTTTAATTTAATTTTTCCGGAAACGGGTGCCGTATCTTCAGTAATTGCTCGCAATACAATGGGAGCTGCTGGTGCGATGATCTGCTTCGTAAATTCTTGTCGTCTAATGAATTCCAATCCGACTAGTGATTGCGTAGCACCAGTATCAATCAAAAATTTACATGGCTGGTCTTCCATATATCCCATCACAATTGGTCCCCTATTTACTCCTTCTATTGTTCCGACTGCTGTAATGTGGGGACTCTTGATCGGAACAGCAGGCAGAGTTCTCCCCGTTAGACTGCCTGCGACTCGTTTCCCGACTGCCGATTCACATTGACAGCCGATGTCAAGGGTCTTCTTTCCGAACTTGTACCATTCACAGGTGGGTTTCTTCCCCTGTTGTAAGTCCATTGCCGACCTCTTGAAATTCCTGGATTATAGCGGTGCCGGTTTCGTTCTTCGAGGTCCACCAATCGCCTAAGGAGATCGTCCATAGTAGGGCTGGTATGAGAGGGAGATGTAGTGACGGCGCTCCTTATACGGCTCACATCGGGAATATGGCTGACAGTTTCCATTTGAAGCGCAGCGGATAGGGCCTCGTTTATGTTCTTCGGCTTAGCCAATAAAATTGCCTCCTTTATTCTGCGCTCTCGCACAGCGTTAGCAAAATATTGTACCTCCCAATTTCATAGCGTTTCCCTGGGGGCTTTGCCTGCAGCACGGTTCACTAATCGTTCGATATCTGTCGCTAGGTCTGCTAGCCTTTCTCCCGGAGCTTGTCTCTTGTTCACCAGCTGCGCCCAGTACAGAGGTGCGAGACTTTCTTCCCCATACCGCTGGCTTAGCATCGCTTTAAGAGCCGTATAGCTTCGCCGCTCGTCCGGGTTCATATTTTGGAAAGCGATTAGAGCCGAACCCCGTAGCATGGCCGCTAACTGGCCTGCACAATCCCTGTCACTCCAGCCATTAAACTCCGCTATGGCTGTGAATTGCACCTCATATTCCTGCCAAGAGATTGTTCCATCGTAGGGGGCAGGCTTGATAGTGCTGGTTTTCGCAATCGTAGAGTTGACGCAACCTTGAGAGTTTTCTAAAACTTGCACTCTATCGGCAAGTTGTGTTAACTGCGCTCCTGCTAGTTGCTTCCCATTTTTCTGGACGAGTTCTACGCGTTCCTCTATCTCCTGAATTTTCGTCTCCGTCAGCTCCTGTCGTATTGTAACCGATTGGAGACTTTGTGTCACACTATCTTCTATTTCATTTACCGCGTTTTTAATTCCTTTCTGGATCCTTTGCAAGCTTCTTCTACAGCTTGCAACTGCATTTGGAACGCATTAAACTTCTCGCAGATTTGTTCTTTAGACCTTTCCGTCTGTTCTTGAATTATTTCACTTTTTTCGGCCTGCTCTTGAAATTTCTCGAACATCTCTTCTTTAGACTTTTCAGCCTGTTCTTGTAATTCTAATTTCATCTCTCTTAAATCAGCATTTTGTTTTTTAGTGTTTTCGGCCTGCTCTTGAATTTTCTCGAACATCTCTTTTAACATTTCCTCCATTTTTGTTGCGTGTTGCGTTGTAAATTGTTTTAAAACTACTTTCTAGAAGTTTCTGGAAGGTTCTGGAATTCTCTAGAGTTTATTTGAAATTATTATTACCGTTTTTCTCGAACCTTCCTCTTCTGAAAATCCTTCCTGCTGCAAATCCCCACTAGAAGTTTCTGGAAGTCTCTTCGGTAACGTAGTTTCAGACTTCTCCGTTTTTCTTCTTGGAATTCTCTCTGCAGCGCCCTTAACTGTAGCTATCCCACTTCTGACACCAAATGTTACAATTTTCACGGTGGCGACTACGGGGTTCTTTTAGTTGATTGCCGAGCGGAAGCAATTGTTTACAGTATTTAGTCGCGTTGTAACTTATATTTAGAAATAGCCACAATTCAAATTAAAAGAAGGATTGACACTTTTATAAACTTTATTTATTAACACAAAAACAATTTCTACTACTTTACAATTATTACGGTTTATTATTTTACTTATTAGTTTTACTGGCTGATGTTTTCTTGCGGTCTGACTGCTGTTGTAAAAACTGACTCGCGACGCGATGCTCGCTCCTTTTATATCCGAGGTCTACGCAGCAGACTACCTCTGGTCACGACACCTCTGACTTTCCCGAATATTCCTATAATTATCCAGATACGCTGTTTGACCTTCCGTCTAGTAGTATGACGTTCCACTCCATACGCGTAGTATTTGGTTCTAGAAAGTTCACTCGTAAACAATAACACAAGTGCAGTTGTTTACGTTCATTTCCAGGAACACACACGCGTATAAGTTATGCGCCAACTAGTAAACACCTTCGTTATCGAAACGTCTAGATATTTGTGCAGGGATGCGCAATCTTTCTGCTAATTCCAGCTATTAGTTTATAACTATAATTTTTGTATCCTCAGACGCCCGCAAATTCGTAACAATATATATGACGCGTACACGCGGTCTTATGAAAATAACCTCAAAACTGTAGCTTTGTCGTTTTTGAGATAAAACAATAATAACTGTAACTTTGTCGTTTTTGAGATAAAACAATAATAACTGCGATAGATAAAGAAATTGATAATAATTAAGTTAGTGTTAGTGCTAAAACATCAACTGGTTGAGAAATTCAAGAAATCTGTAGACCTATATAAGGAAGACCTCATATGAACACTAAAAATATACGGAAAACAAAAGGTTGCAGCTCACTATCAAGTAAGTCAAATAACAATAACTATAAATAATAATAATACATAAAAATTAGTTTATACTTGTATAAAAGCGAGTTTCAAATAATAAAAAGAGTGTATTAATTGTTATAAGTAAACAATATATATGGTTTTCTTGAAAATTGTGACTGATTGTTCATGAACAATCACACTATACCAAGATAACAAAAAAAAAACATAACTTGTCGCATGTTATAATACTATATAAAATTTATAGAAATGTCAGGGTTCCTCTAATAATGTCTGGTGGCCAAGTGCCCTTCGAAGAATTAGGCCAGCAAAAATCTCTAGGAACGTCAACTGCACTATGGAGAACTATATTCATTGTTAAACATTAATTTTACAAACCGATTACCGTTCAATAAAAAGAGGCAACTATCTAATGGTTGTCCTTAACTCTGGAACATGGTATTCGACGAGGACTGTGTTTCTTACTCGAAAGGTTGTGTAAACGTATGTTTTGATAAAATGTGTAGTTTCTTGAAGCTACACAAAATAGCTATATCTTCAAGTAAAACAAAGATGATGATCCTTGCCTTTGGCAAGACAGATGGTACTTAACAGAAAAAGAAAGAACTACATATTGGTTAACAAAGACGTTAATTTTGAATTGCAACACAAGTGGTACCTATCTACTGTGTGTGTGTTCGATCGGCATCTGCTACTTTAGGTGAAAAAAGTAATTAAAAGTGAGAAACTAATTACGGAAAAAATAAAATATATTATATAAATACTTCTTCTAACAAAATGTATTTAAGTTTATTTTAATATTGTGCTAATATACTCTAAAATAAGTGTTTTTAAAAATGTTTGGCAGTTAGAAACCTGTGTTAAAAAAAATAACTAAATATATATATATATGACGCGTACACGCGGTCTTATGAAAATAACCTCAAAACTGTAACTTTGTCGTTTTTGAGATAAAACAATAATAAGTGCGATAGATAAAGGAATTGATAATAATTAGGTTAGTGTTAGTGCTAAAACATCAACTGGTTGAGAAATTCAAAAAATCTGTAGACCTATATAAGGAAGACCTCATATAAACACTACAAATATACGGAAAACAATAGGTTGCAGCTCACTATCAAGTAAGTCAAATAACATTAACTATAAATAATATTAATACATAAAAATTAGTTTATACTCGATAAAAGCGAGTTTCAAATAATAAAGAGAGTGTATTAATTGTTATAAGTAAACAATATATATGGTTTTCTTGAAATTTGTGACTGATTGTTCATGAACAATCACCCTATACCAAGATAACAAAAAAAAAACATAACTTTTCGCATATTATAATACTGTATAGAATTGATAGAAATTTCAGGGTGCCTTTAATAATGTCTGGTGGCCAAGTGCCCTTCGAAGAATTAGGCCGGCAAAAATCACTAGGAACGTCGACTGCACCATAAAGAACTATATTCTTTGTTAAACAATAATTTTACAAACCGATTACCGTTCCATAAAAAGAGGCAACTATCTAATGGTTGTCCTCAACTCTTAAGTTTATTTTAATATTGTGCTAATATACTCTAAAATAAGTGTTTTTAAAAACTTTTGACAGTTAGAAACCAGTGTTGAAAAATATAACTAAATATATATATATGACGCGTACACGCGGTCTTATGAAAATAACCTTAAAACTGTAAATTTGTCGTTTTTGAGATAAAACAATAATAAGTGCGATAGATAAAGAAATTGATAATAATTAGGTTAGTGTTAGTGCTAAAACATCAACTGGTTGAGAAATTCAAGAAATCTGTAGACCTATATAAGGAAGACCTCATATAAACACTACAAATATACGGAAAACAAAAGGTTGCAGCTCACTATCAAGTAAGTCAAATAACAATAACTATAAATAATAATAATACATAAAAATTAGTTTATACTCGTATAAAAGCGAGTTTCAAATAATAAAGAGAGTGTATTAATTGTTATAAGTAAACAATATATATGGTATTCTTGAAAATTGTGACTGATTGTTCATGAACAATAACACTATACCAAGATAACAAAAAAAATAACATAACTTGTCGCATATTATAATACTATATAGAATTTATAGAAATTCCAGGGTACCTTTAATAATGTCTGGTGGCCAAGTGCCCTTCAAAGAATTAGGCCGGCAAAAATCTCTAGGAACGTCTACTGCACTATGGAGAACTATATTCATTGTTAAACATTAATTTTACAAACCGATTACCGTTCCATAAAAAGAGGCAACTATCTAATATTTGTCCTCAACTCTGGAACATGATATTCGACGAGGACTGTGTTTCTTACTCGAAAGGTTGTGTAAACGTATGTTTTGATAAAATGTGTGGTTTCTTAAAGCTACACAAAATGGCTATATCTTCAAGTAAAACAAAGATGATGATCCTTGCCTTTGGCAAGACAGATGGTACTTAACAGAAAAAGGAAGAACTACATATTGGTTAACAAAGACGTTATACTTAAATTGCAACACAAGTAGTACCTATCTACTGTGTGTGTGTTCGATCGGCATCTGCTACTTTAGGTAAAAAAAGTGATTAAAAGTGAAAAATTAATTACGGAAAAAAATTAAATTTATTATATAAATACTTCTTCTAACGAAATGTATTAAGGTTTATTTTAATATTGTGCTAATATACTCTAAAATAAGTGTTTTTAAAAAAGTTTGACAGTTAGAAACCAGTGTTAAAAAATATAACTAAATATATATATATATATGACGCGTACACGCGGTCTTATGAAAATAACCTCAAAACTGTAACTTTGTCGTTTTTGAGATAAAACAATAATAAGTGCGATAGATAAAGAAATTGAAAATAATTAGGTTAGTGTTAGTGCTAAAACATCAACTGGTTGAGAAATTCAAGAAATCTGTAGACCTATTTAAGGAAGACCTCATATAAACACTACAAATATACGGAAAACAAAAGGTTGCAGCTCACTATCAAGTAAGTCAAATAACATTAAGTATAAATAATATTAATACATAAAAATTAGTTTATACTCGTATAAAAGCGAGTTTCAAATAATAAAGAGAGTGTATTAATTGTTATAAGTAAACAATATATATGGTTTTCTTGAAAATTGTGACTGATTGTTTATGAACAATCACACTATACCAAGATAACAAAAAAAAAACATAACTTGTCGCATATTATAATACTATATAGAATTTATAGAAATTCCAGGGTGCCTTTAATAATGTCTGGTGGCAAAGTGCCCTTCGAAGAATTAGGCCGGCAAAAATCTCTAGGAACGTCTACTGCACTATGGAGAACTATATCCATTGTTAAACATTAATTTTACAAACCGATTACCGTTCCATAAAAAGAGGCAACTATCTAATGGTTGTCCTCAACTCTGGAACATGGTATTCGACGAGGACTGTGTTTCTTACTCGAAAGGTTGTGTAAACGTATGTTTTGATAAAATATGTAGTTTCTTGAAGCTACACAAAATAGTTATATCTTTAAGTAAAACAAAGATGATGATCCTTGCCTTTGGCAAGACAGATAATACTTAACAGAAAAAGGAAGAACTACATATTGGTTAACAAAGACGTTAATTTTGAATTGCAACACAAGTGGTACCTATCTACTGTGTTTGTGTTCGATCGACATTTGCTACTTTAGGTGAAAAAAGTGATTAAAAGTGAGAAATTAAATACGGAAAAAAATTAAATATATTATATAAATACTTTTTCTAACGAAATGTATTTAAGTTTATTTTAATATTGTGCTAATATACTCTAAAATAAGTGTTTTTAAAAATGTTTGACAGTTAGAAACCAGTGTTGAAAAATATAACTAAATATATATATATATGAGGCGTACACGCGGTCTTATGAAAATAACCTCAAAACTGTTACTTTGTCGTTTTTGAGATAAAACAATAATAAGTGCGATAGATAAAGAAATTGATAATAATTAGGTTAGTGTTAGTGCTAAAACATCAACTGGTTGAGAAATTCAAGAAATCTGTAGACCTATATAAGGAAGACCTCATATAAACACTACAAATATACGCAAAACAAAAGGTTGCAGCTCACTATCAAGTAAGTCAAATAACATTAACTATAAATAATATTAATACATAAAAATTAGTTTATACTCGTATAAAAGCGAGTTTCAAATAATAAAGAGAGTGTATTAATTGTTATAAGTAAACAATATATATGGTATTCTTGAAAATTGTGACTGATTGTTCATGAACAATAACACTATACCAAGATAACAAAAAAAATAACATAACTTGTCGCATATTATAATACTATATAGAATTTATAGAAATTCCAGGGTACCTTTAATAATGTCTGGTGGCCAAGTGCCCTTCGAAGAATTAGACCGGCAAAAATCTCTAGGAACGTCTACTGCACTATGGAGAACTATATTCATTGTTAA
Source organism: Panorpa germanica (assembly GCA_963678705.1). Lineage (NCBI taxonomy): Eukaryota > Metazoa > Arthropoda > Insecta > Mecoptera > Panorpidae > Panorpa > Panorpa germanica. The sequence continues at coordinate 78,963 of CAVMBN010000152.1, forward strand.
ACATTAATTTTACAAACCGATTACCGTTCCATAAAAAGAGGCAACTATCTAATGGTTGTCCTCAACTCTGGAACATGATATTCGACGAGGACTGTGTTTCTTACTCGAAAGGTTGTGTAAACGTATGTTTTGATAAAATGTGTAGTTTCTTAAAGCTACACAAAATGGCTATATCTTCAAGTAAAACAAAGATGATGATCCTTGCCTTTGGCAAGACAGATGGTACTTAACAGAAAAAGGAAGAACTACATATTGGTTAACAGAGACGTTATACTTGAATTGCAACACAAGTGGTACCTATCTACTGTGTGTGTGTTCGATCGGCATCTGCTACTTTAGGTAAAAAAAGTGATTAAAAGTGAAAAATTAATTACGGAAAAAAATTAAATTTATTATATAAATTCTTCTTCTAACGAAATGTATTAAGGTTTATTTTAATATTGTGCTAATATACTCTAAAATAAGTGTTTTTAAAAAAGTTTGACAGTTAGAAACCAGTGTTAAAAAATATAACTAAATATATATATATATATGACGCGTACACGCGGTCTTATGAAAATAACCTCAAAACTGTAACTTTGTCGTTTTTGAGATAAAACAATTATAAGTGCGATAGATAAAGAAATTGATAATAATTAGGTTAGTGTTAGTGCTAAAACATCAACTGGTTGAGAAATTTAAGAAATCTATAGACCTTTATAAGGAAGACCTCATATAAGCACTACAAATATACGGAAAACAAAAGGTTGCAGCTCACTATCAAGTAAGTCAAATAACATTAATTTTACAAACCGATTACCGTTCCATAAAAAGAGGCAACTATCTAATGGTTGTCCTCAACTCTGGAACATGGTATTCGACGAGGACTGTGTTTCTTACTCGAAAGGTTGTGTAAACGTATGTTTTGATAAAATGTGTAGTTTCTTGAAGCTCCACAAAATAGTTATATCTTCAAGTAAAACAAAGATGATGATCCTTGCCTTTGGCAAGACAGATGGTACTTAACAGAAAAAGGAAGAACTACATATTGGTTAACAAAGACGTTAATTTTGAATTGCAACACAAGTGGTACCTATCTACTGTGTTTGTGTTCGATCGACATTTGCTACTTTAGGTGAAAAAAGTGATTAAAAGTGAGAAATTAAATACGGAAAAAAATTAAATATATTATATAAATACTTCTTCTAACGAAATGTATTAAAGTTTATTTTAATATTGTGCTAATATACTCTAAAATAAGTGTTTTTAAAAATGTTTGACAGTTAGAAACCAGTGTTGAAAAATATAACTAAATATATATATATGAGGCGTACACGCGGTCTTATGAAAATAACCTCAAAACTGTAACTTTGTCGTTTTTGAGATAAAACAATAATAAGTGCGATAGATAAAGAAATTGATAATAATTAGGTTAGTGTTAGTGCTAAAACATCAACTGGTTGAGAAATTCAAGAAATCTGTAGACCTATATAAGGAAGACCTCATATAAACACTACAAATATACGGAAAACAAAAGGTTGCAGCTCACTATCAAGTAAGTCAAATAACATTAACTATAAATAATATTAATACATAAAAATTAGTTTATACTCGTATAAAAGCGAGTTTCAAATAATAAAGAGAGTGTATTAATTGTTATAAGTAAACAATATATATGGTATTCTTGAAAATTGTGACTGATTGTTCATGAACAATAACACTATACCAAGATAACAAAAAAAAACATAACTTGTCGCATATTATAATACTATATAGAATTTATAGAAATTCCAGGGTACCTTTAATAATGTCTGGTGGCCAAGTGCCCTTTGAAGAATAAGGCCGGCAAAAATCTCTAGGAACGTCTACTGCACTATGGAGAACTATATTCATTGTTAAACATTAATTTTACAAACCGATTACCGTTCCATAAAAAGAGGCAACTATCTAATGGTTGTCCTCAACTCTGGAACATGATATTCGACGAGGACTGTGTTTCTCATTTGAAAGGTTGTGTAAACGTATGTTTTGATAAAATGTGTAGTTTCTTAAAGCTACACAAAATGGCTATATCTTCAAGTAAAACAAAGATGATGATCCTTGCCTTTGGCAAGACAGATGGTACTTAACAGAAAAAGAAAGAACTACATATTGGTTAACAAAGACGTTATACTTGAATTGCAACACAAGTGGTACCTATCTACTGTGTGTGTGTTCGATTGGCATCTGCCACTTTAGGTGAAAAAAGTGATTGAAAGTGAGAAATTAATTACGGAAAAAAATTAAATATATTATATAAATAATTCTTCTAACGAAATTTATTTAAGTTTATTTTAATATTGTGCTAATATACTCTAAAATAAGTGTATTTAAAAATGTTTGACAGTTAGAAACCAGTGTTGAAAAATATAACTAAATATATATATATGACGCGTACACGCGGTCTTATGAAACTAACCTTACCCACTCTTAAGCTATTTTAAAGTAACAGAAATGTGTTATTATTTTTAAAATTTAATTTTTTTAGTTCCATCATTACTATTTTTGAGTAAAAGACACAGTTGGTACAACTGGAAGTACAAAAAATATAAAAGTTAATAATAATTTTAATTTTATATTATATATAGCAGCACTTGTTTATACAAATGTGCATGATAAAATAAAAACAAAATTTTATAACTTTTAACCATATATTTGTATGTAAAAATTTATTTTTTTGTATAGAATTTCACTTTATCACCCAATCTTAATGTATTTTAAAGTAACAGAAACATATTAATTTTTTTTAATTTTTAATTTTTTGGTTCCTTAACTACTATTTTTAAGTAAAAAAGACACAGTTGGTACAACTGCAAGTATAAAAAATATAAAAGTTAATAATTTCAATTTCATAATATATATAGCAGCACTTGTGTGAACAAATGTACATGTTGAAATAAAAAAAATATTAAATAACTTAACCATATAATTGTATGTAAAAATGTATTTTTTTGTATAGAATGTCACGTTATCACCCACTCTTAAGCTATTTTAAAGTAACAAAAAAGTGTTAATATTTTAAAAATTTTATTTTTTTAGTTCTATTATTACCATTTTTGAGAAAAATAGACACAGTTAGTACAACTGCAAGTACAAAAAATATAAAAGTTAATAATAATTTTAATTTCATATTATATATAGCAGCACTTGTGTGAACAAATGTACATGTTAAAATAAAAAAAAAAATTATTTACTCACTTTTAACAATATAGTTGTATGTAAAAATTTTTTTTTTTGTATAGAATTTCACTTTATCACCCAATCTTAATGTACTTTAAAGTAACAGAAATGTATTAATTTTCTTAAATTTTTAAATTTTTTGGTTCCTTTACTACTATTTTTGAGTGAAAAAGACACAGTTGGTACAACTGCAAGTATAAAAAATATAGAAGTTAATAATAATTTTAATTTCATGTAATATATAGCAGCACTTGTATATACAAATGTGCATGATAAAATAAAAAACAAATTAAATAACTTTTTACCATATATTTGTATGTAAAAATTTATTTTTTTGTAAAGAATTTTACTTTATCACCCAGTCTTAAGGTATTTTAAAGTAACAGAAATGTATTAATATTTTAAAAATTTTATTTTTTTAGTTCCATCACTACAATTTTTGTGTAAAAGAGACACAGTTAGTACAACAGTAAGTTTAAACATTATAAAAGGTAATATTAATTTTAATTTCATATTATATATAGCAGCACTTGTGTGAACAAATGTGCATGTTATAATAAAAAAAAAACTATTTAATAACTTTTAACCATATAATTGTATGTAAAAATGAATTTTTTTGTATAGAATGTCACGTTATCACCCACTCTTAAACTATTTTAAAGTAACAGAAATGTGATATTATTTTAAAAATTTTATTTTTTAGTTCCATCATGACTATTTTTGAATAAAAAAGACACAGTTGGTACAACTGCAAGTACAAAAAATATAAAAGTTAATAATAATTTTCATTTCATATTATATATAGCAGCACTTGTGTATACAAATGTGCATGATAAAATAAAACAACATTTTAAAACTTTTAACCATATATTTGTATGTAAAAATTTATTTTTTTGTATAGAATTTCACTTTATCACACAATCTAAATGTATTTTAAAGTACCAGAAATGTATTATTAGTTTAAAATTTTAATTTTTTTTGATCCATCACTACAATTTTTGTGTAAAAGAGACAGTTAGTACAACTGCAAATTTAAAAAATATAAAATTTATTATTAATTCTAATTTCATATTATATATAGCAGCACTTGTGTGAACAAATGTGCATGTTATAATAAAAAAAAACTATTTAATAACTTTTAACCATATAATTGTATGTAAAAATGTATTCTTTATATAGAATGTCACGTTATCACCCACTCTTAAGATATTTTAAAGTAACAGAAATGTGTAATTTTAAAAATTTTATTTTTTTAGTTCCATCACTACAATTTTTGTGTAAAAGAGACACAGTTAGTACAACTGCAAGTTTAAAAAATATAAAAGTTATTATTAATTTTAATTTCATATTATATATAGCAGCACTCGTGTGAACAAATGCGCATGTTATAATAAAAAAAAACTATTTAATAACTTTTAACCATATAATTGTATGTAAAAATTTATTTTTTTGTATAGAATTTTACTTTACCACACAATCTAAATGTATTTTAAAGTACCAGAAATGTATTATTATTTTAAAATTTTAATTTTTTTAGTTCCATCACTACAATTTTTGTGTAAAAAAGACACAGTTAGTACAACTGCAAGTTCAAAAAATATAAAAGTTATTATTAATTTTAATTTCATATTATATATTGCAGCACTTGTGTGAACAAATGTGCATGTTATAATAAAAAAAAAACTATTTAATAACTTTTAACCATATAATTGTATGTAAAAATGTATTTTTTTGTATAGAATGTCACGTTATCACCCACTCTTAAGCTATTTTATAGTAACAGAACTGTGTTATTGTTTTAAAAATTTTATTTTTTTAGTTCCATCACTACAATTTTTGTGTAAAAGAGACACAGTTAGTACAGCTGCAAGTTTAAAAAATACAAAAGTTATTATTAATTTTAATTTCATATTATATATAGCAGCACTTGAGTCAACAAATGTGCATGTTATAACAAAAAAAAACTATTTAATAACTTTTAATTATATAATTGTATGTAAAAATGTATTTTTTTGTATAGAGTGTCACGTTATCACTCACTCTTAAGCTATTTTAAAGTAACAGAAATGTGTTATTATTTTAATAATTTAATTTTTTTAGTTCCATCATTACTATTTTTGAGTAAGAGACACAGTTGGTACAACTGGAAGTACAAAAAATATAAAAGTTAATAATAATTTTAATTTCATATTATATATAGCAGCACTTGTGTAAACAAATGTGCATGTTATAATAAAAAAAAAACTATTTAATAACTTTTAAATATATAATTGTATGTAAAAATGTATTTTTTTGTATAGAATGTCACGTTATCATCTACTCTTAAGCTATTTTAAAGTAACAGAAATGTGTTATTATTTTAAAATATTTATTTTTTTAGTTTCATCATTACTATTTTTGAGTAAAAAAGACACAGTTGGTACAACTGCAAGTACAAAAAATATAAAAGTTAATAATAATTTTAATTTCATATTATATATAGCAGCACTTGTGTATACAAATGTGCATGATAAAATAAAACAAAATTTTATAACTTTTAACCATATATTGTAAGTAAAAATTTATTTTTTTGTATAGAATTTCACTTTAGCACACAATCTAAATGTATTTTAAAGTAACAGAAATGTATTATTATTTAAAAAATAATATTTTCTTAGTTCCATCACTACAATTTTTGTGTAAAAAAGACACAGTTAGTACAACTGCAAGTTCAAAAAATATAAAAGTTATTATTAATTTTAATTTCATATTATATATAGCAGCACTTGTGTAAACAAATGTGCATGTTATAATAAAAAAAGAACTTTTTAATAACTTTTAACCATATAATTGTATGTAAAAATGTATTTTTTTGAATAGAATGTCACGTTATCACCCACTCTTAAGCTATTTTAAAATAACAGAAATGTGCTATTATTTTAAAAAAAAATTATTTTTTTAGTTCCATCACTACAATTTTTGTGTAAAAGAGACACAGTTAGTACTACTGCAAGTTTAAAAAATATAAAAGTTATTATTATTTTAATTTCATATTTTATATAGCAGCACTTGTGTGAACAAATGTGCATATTATAATAAAAAAAAACTATTTAATAACTTTTAACCATATAATTGTATGTAAAAATGTATTTTTTTGTATTGAATGTCACGTTATCACCCACTCTTAAGCTATTTTAAATTAACAGAAATGTGTTATTATTTTAAAAATTTTATTTTTATAGTTTCATCATTACTATTTTTGAGTAAAAAAGACACAGTTGGTACAACTGCAAGTACAAAAAATATAAAAGTTAATAATAATTTTAATTTCATATTATATATAGCAGCACTTGTGTATACAAATGTGCATGATAAAATAAAAACAAAATTTTATAACTTTTAACTATATATTTGTATGTAAAAATTTATTTTTTTGTATAGAATTTCACTTTATCACCCAATCTTAATGTATTTTAAAGTAACAGAAATGTATTAATTTTTTTTAATTTTTAATTTTTTAGTACCTTAACTAATATTTTTGAGTAAAAAAGACACAGTTGGTACAACTACAAGTATAAAAAATATAAAAGTTAATAATTTCAATTTCATATTATATATAGCAGCACTTGTGTGAACAAATGTAGATGTTAAAATAAAAAAAAAATTAAATAACTTTTAACCATATAATTGTATGTAAAAATGTATTTTTTTGTAAAGAATGTCACGTTATCACCCACTCTTAAGCTATTTTAAAGTAACAAAAATGTATTATTTTAAAAATTTTATTTTTTTAATTCCATCATTACTATTTTTGAGTAAAAAAGACACAGTTGGTACAACTGCAAGTACAAAAAATATAAAAGTTAATAATAATTTTAATTTCATATTATATATAGCAGCACTTGTGTATACAAATGTGCATGATAAAATAAAACAAAATTTTATAACTTTTAACCATATATTTGTAAGTAAAAATTTATTTTTTTGTATAGAATTTCACTTTACTACACAATCTAAATGTATTTTAAAGTAACAGAAATGTATTATTATTTAAGAAAAATTATATTTTTAGTTCCATCACTACAATTTTTGTGTAAAAAAGACACAGTTAGTACAACTGCAAGTTCAAAAAATATAAAAGTTATTATTAATTTTAATTTCATATTATATATAGCAGCACTTGTGTGAACAAATGTGCATGTTATAATAAAAAAAAAACTATTTATTAACTTTTAACCATATAATTGTATGTAAAAATGTATTTTTTTGTATAGAATGTCACGTTATCACCTACTCTTAAGCTATTTTAAAGTAACAGAAATGTGTTATTATTTTAAAAATTTTATTTTTTTAGTTTCATCATTACTATTTTTGAGTAAAAAAGACACAGTTGGTACAACTGCAAGTACAAAAAATATAAAAGGTAATAATAATTTTAATTTCATATTATATATAGCAGCACTTGTGTATACAAATGTGCATGATAAACTAAAAACAAAATTTTATAACTTTTAACCATATATTTGTATGTAAAAATTTATTTTTTTGCAGAGAATTTAACTTTATCACCCAATCTTAATGTATTTTAAAGTAACAGAAATGTATTAATTTTTTTTAATTTTTAATTTTTTAGTTCCTTAACTACTATTTTTGAGTAAAAAAGACAGTTAGTACAACTGCAAGTATAAAAAATATAAAAGTTAATAATTTCAATTTCATAATATATATAGCAGCACTTGTGTGAACAAATGTAGATGTTAAAATAAAAGAAAAATTAAATAACTTTTAACCATATAATTGTATGTAAAAATGTATTTTTTTGTAAAGAATGTCACGTTATCACCCACTCTTAAGCTATTTTAAAGTAACAAAAATGTGTTAATATTTTAAAAATTTTATTTTTTTAGTTCCATCATTACTATTTTTGAGTAAAAAAGACACAGTTGGTACAACTGCAAATACAAAAAATATAAAAGTTAAAAATAATTTCAATTTCATATTATATATAGCAGCACTTGTGTTTACAAATGTGCATGATAAAATAAAACAAAATTTTATAACTTTTAACCATATATTTGTAAGTAAAAATTTATTTTTTTGTATAGAATTTCACTTTACCACACAATCTAAATGTATTTTAAAGTAACAGAAATGTATTATTATTTAAAAAAATTTATTTTTTTAGTTCCATCACTACAATTTTTGTTTAAAAGAGACACAGTTAGTACAACTGCAAGTTCAAAAAATATAAAAGTTATTATTAATTTTAATTTTATTTTATATATAGCAGCACTTGTGTAAACAAATGTGCATGTTATAATAAAAAAAACTATTTAATAACTTTTAACCATATAATTGTATGTAAAAATTTATTTTTTTGTATAGAATTTTACTTTACCACACAATCTAAATGTATTTTAAAGTAACAGAAATGTATTAATATTTTAAAATATTTATTTTTTTAGTTCCATCACTACAATTTTTGTGTAAAAGAGACACAGTTAGTGCAACTGCAAGTTCAAAAAATATAAAAGTTATTATTAATTTTAATTTCATATTATATATAGCAGCACTTGTGTGAACAAATGTGCATGTTATAATAAAAAAAAAACTATTTAATAACTTTTAACCATATAATTGTATGTAAAAATGTATTTTTTTGTATAGAATGTCACGTTATCACCCACTCTTAAGCTATTTTAAAGTAACAGAAATGTGCTATTATTTTAAAAATTTTATTTTTTTAGTTCCATCATTACTATTTTTGAGTAAAAAAGACACAGTTGGTACAACTGCAAGTACAAAAAATATAAAAGTTAAAAATAATTTCAATTTCATATTATATATAGCAGCACTTGTGTTTACAAATGTGCATGATAAAATAAAACAAAATTTTATAACTTTTAACCATATATTTGTAAGTAAAAATTTATTTTTTTGTATAGAATTTCACTTTACCACACAATCTAAATGTATTTTAAAGTAACAGAAATGTATTATTATTTAAAAAAATTTATTTTTTTAGTTCCATCACTACAATTTTTGTTTAAAAGGGACACAGTTAGTACAACTGCAAGTTCAAAAAATATAAAAGTTATTATTAATTTTAATTTCATTTTATATATAGCAGCACTTGTGTAAACAAATGTGCATGTTATAATAAAAAAAACTATTTAATAACTTTTAACCATATAATTGTATGTAAAAATTTATTTTTTTGTATAGAATTTCACTTTACCACACAATCTAAATGTATTTTAAAGTAACAGAAATGTATTAATATTTTAAAATATTTATTTTCTTAGTTCCATCACTACAATTTTTGTGTAAAAGAGACACAGTTAGTGCAACTGCAAGTTCAAAAAATATAAAAGTTATTATTAATTTTAATTTCATATTATATATAGCAGCACTTGTGTGAACAAATGTGCATGTTATAATAAAAAAAAAACTATTTAATAACTTTTAACCATATAATTGTATGTAAAAATGTATTTTTTTGTATAGAATGTCACGTTATCACCCACTCTTAAGCTATTTTAAAGTAACAGAAATGTGCTATTATTTTAAAAATTTTATTTTTTTAGTTCCATCATTACTATTTTTGAGTAAAAAAGACACAGTTGGTACAACTGCAAGTACAAAAAATATAAAAGTTAATAATAATTTTAATTTCATATTATATATAGCAGCACTTGTGTATACAAATGTGCATGATAAAATAAAACAAAATTTTATAACTTTTAACCATATATTTGTAAGTAAAAATTTATTTTTTTGTATAGAATTTCACTTTACTACACAATCTAAATGTATTTTAAAGTAACAGAAATGTATTATTATTTGAAAAATTTTTTTTTTTAGTTCCATCACTACAATTTTTGTTTAAAAGAGACACAGTTAGTACAACTGCAAGTTCAAAAAATATAAAAGTTATTATTAATTTTAATTTCATATTATATATAGCAGCACTTGTGTAAACAAATGTGCATGTTATAATAAAAAAAAACTATTTAATAACTTTTAACCATATAATTGTATGTAAAAATTTATTTTTTTGTATAGAATTTCACTTTACCACACAATCTAAATGTATTTTAAAGTAACAGAAATGTATTAATATTTTAAAATATTTATTTTTTTAGTTCCATCACTACAATTTTTGTGTAAAAGAGACACAGTTAGTGCAACTGCAAGGTCAAAAAATATAAAAGTTATTATTAATTTTAATTTCATATTATATATAGCAGCACTTGTGTGAACAAATGTGCATGTTATAATAAAAAAAAAACTATTTAATAACTTTTAACCATATAATTGTATGTAAAAATGTATTTTTTTGTATAGAATGTCACGTTATCACCCACTCTTAAGCTATTTTATAGTAACAGAACTGTGTTATTGTTTTAAAAATTTTATTTTTTTAGTTCCATCACTACAATTTTTGTGTAAAAGAGACACAGTTAGTACAGCTGCAAGTTTAAAAAATACAAAAGTTATTATTAATTTTAATTTCATATTATATATAGCAGCACTTGAGTGAACAAATGTGCATGTTATAATAAAAAAAAACTATTTAATAACTTTTAACCATATAATTGTATGTAAAAATGTATTTTTTTGTATAGAGTGTCCCGTTATCACTCACTCTTAAGCTATTTTAAAGTAACAGAAATGTGTTATTATTTTAATAATTTAATTTTTTTAGTTCCATCATTACTATTTTTGAGTAAGAGACACAGTTGGTACAACTGGAAGTACAAAAAATATAAAAGTTAATAATAATTTTAATTTCATATTATATATAGCAGCACTTGTTTATACAAATGTGCATGATAAAATAAAAACAAAATTTTATAACTTTTAACCATATATTTTTATGTAAAAATTTGTTTTTTTGTATAGAATTTCACTTTATCACCCAATCCTAATGTATTTTAAAGTAACAGAAATATATTAATTTTTTATAACTATTAATTTTTTGGTTCCTTACCTTTTATTTTTGAGTAAAAAAGACAGTTGGTACAACTGCAAGTATAAAAAATATAAAAGTTAATACTTCAATTTCATTATATATTTAGCAGCACTTGTGTGAACAAATGTACATGTTAAAATAAAAAAAATATTAAATAACTTTTAACCATATATTTGTATGTAAAAATGTATTTTTTTGTATAGAATGTCACGTTATCAACCACTCTTAAGCTATTTTGAAGTAACAAAAAGTGTTATTTTTTTAAAAATTTTATTGTTTTAGTTCCATTATCACTATTTTTGAGAAAAAAAGACACAGTTAGTACAACTGCAAGTACAAAAAATATAAAAGTTAATAATAATTTTAATTTCATATTATATATAGCAGCACTTGTGTGAACAAATGTACATGTTAAAATTAAACAAAATTTTAAAACTTTTAACTATATATTTGTATGTAAAAATTTTTTTTTTGTATAGAATTTCACTTTACCACACAATCTAAATGTATTATTATTTTAAAAATTTTATTTTTTTAGTTTTAACACTACAATTTTTTTGTAAAAAAGACACAGTTAGTACAACTGCAAGTTCAAAAAATATAAAAGTTATTATTAATTTTAATTTCATATTATATATAGGCACTTGTGTGAACAACTGTGCATGTTATAATAAAAAAAACTATTTAATAACTTTTAACCATGTAATTGTATGTAAAAATGTATTTTTTTGTATAGAATGTCAAGTTATCACTCACTCTTAAGCTATTTTAAAGTAACAGAAATGTGTTATTATTTAAAATATTTATTTTTTTAGTTTCATCATTACTATTTTTGAGTAAAAAAGACACAGTTAGTACAACTGCAAGTACAAAAAATATAAAAGTTAATAATAATTTTAATTTCATATTATATATAGCAGCACTTGTGTATACAAATGTGCATGATAAAATAAAATAAAATTATATAACTTTTAACCATATATTAGTATGTAAAAAATTATTTTTTTGTATAGAATTTCACTTTCCCACACAATCTAAATGTATTTTAAAGTAACAGAAATGTATTAATATTTTAAAATTTTAATTTTTTTAGTTCCATCACTACAATTTTTGTGTAAAAGAGACACAGTTAGTACAACTGCAAGTTTAAAAATATAAAAGTTATTATTAATTTTAATTTCATATTATATATAGTAGCACTTGTGTGAACAATGTGCATGTTATAACAAAAAAAAAACTATTTAATAACTTTTAACCATATAATTGTATGTTAAAATGTATTTTTTTTATAAAATGTCACGTTATCACTCACTCCTAAGCTATTTTAAAGTAACAGAAATGTGTTATTATCTTAAAAAATTTATTTTTTTAGTTCCATCACTACAATTTTTGTGTAAAAGAGACACAGTTAGTAAAAACTGCAAGTTCAAAAAAATATAAAAGTTATGATTAATTTTAATTTCATATTATTATAGCAGCACTTGTGTGAACAAAGGTGCATGTTATAATAAAAATAAACTATTTAATAACTTTTAACTATATAATTGTATGTAAAAATGTATTTTTTTGTATAGAATGTCACGTTATCACTTACTCTTAAGCTATTTTAAAGTAACAGAAATGTGTTATTATTTAAAAAAATTAATTTTCTTAGTTTCATTATTACTATTTTTAAGTAAAAAAGACACAGTTGGTACAACTGCAAGTACAAAAAATATAAAAGTTAATATTAATTTTAATTTCATATTACATATAGCAGCACTTGTGTATACAAATGTGCATGATAAAATAAAACAATATCTTATAACTTTTAACCATGTATTTGTATTTAAAATTTTTTTTTTTTGTATAGAATTTCACTTTACCACACAATCTAAATGTATTTTAAAGTAACAGAAATGTATTAATATTTTAAAAATTTTATTTTTTTAGTTCCATCATTACCATTTTTGTGTAAAAGAGACACAGTTAGTACAACTGCAAGTTTAAAAAATATAAAAGTTATTATTAATTTTAATTTCATATTATATATAGCAGCACTTGTGTGAACAAATGTGCATGTTATAATAAAAAAAAAAACTAATAACTTTTAATTATATAATTGTATGTAAAAATTTATTTTTTAGTATAGAATTTCACTTTATCACTTAATCTTAATGTATTTTAAAGAAGAAACAGAAATGTATTAATTTTTTTTTAATTTTAAATTTTTTTGTTTCTTAACTACTATTTTTGAGTAAAAAAGACAAAGTTGGTACAACTGCAAGTATAAAAAATATGAAAATTATAATTTCAATTTCATATTATATATAGCAGCACTTGTGTGAACAAATGTACATGTTAAAATAAAAAAAAAAATTAAATACCTTTCAACCATATAATTGTATGTAAAAATGTATTTTTTTTGTATAGAATGTCACATTATCACCCACTCTTAAACTATTTTAAAGTAAAAGAAATGTGC
>CAVMBN010000153.1:0-36735 GCA_963678705.1 Panorpa germanica
AAGGCTAAAGAACGGCTTTCTAGTTGTTTTCTACTATTTTCACCGACAAGGATCACTTTATCATTCGGCAAAACATACGTTTACACAACTTTTCGAGTGAGAAACACAGTCCTCGTCGAATACCATGTTCCAGAGTTGAGGACAACCATAAGATAGTTGCCTCTTTTCATGGAACGGTAATCGGTTTGTAAAATTATTGTTTAACAATAAATATAGTTCTCCATAGTGCAGTAGACGTTCCTAGAGATTTTTGCCGGCCTAATTCTTTGAAGGGCACTTGGCCACCAGACATTATTAAAGGCACCCTATAATTTTTATAAATTCTATATAGTATTATAATATGCTACAAGTTATGTTTTTTTTTTTGCGTTATCTTGGTAAAGTGTGATTGTTCATGAACAATCAGTCACAATTTTAAAGAAAACCATATATATTGTTAACTTATAACAATTAATACACTCTTTTTATTAAATCAAACTTGCTTTTATACGAGTATAAACTAATTGTTATGTATTAATATTATTTATAGTTAATGTTATTTGACTTACTTGATAGTAAGCAGCAACCTTTTGTTTTCCGTATTTTTTGTAGTGTTTATATGAGATCTTCGTTATATAGGTCTACAGATTTCTTGAATTTCTTAACCAGTTGATGTTTTAGCACTCACACTAACCTAATTATTATCAATTTCTATGTCTATCGCACTTATTATTGTTTTATCTCAAAAACGACAAAGTGACAGTTTTGAAGTTATTTTCATTAGACCGCGTGTACGCCTTATATATATATATTTAGTTATATTTTTCAACACTGGTTTCTAACTGTCAAACATTTTTAAAAACACTTATTTTAGAGTATATTAGCACAATATTAAAATAAACTTAAATACATTTCGTTAGAAGAAGTATTTATATAATATTTTAAATTTTTTCCGTAATTAATTTCTCACATTTATTCACTTTTTTTACCTAAAGCAGCAGGAGCCGATCGAACACACACACAGTAGATAGGTACCACTTGTGTTGCAAATCAAAATTAACGTCTTTGTTAACCAATATGTAGTTCTTTCTTTTTCTGTTAAGTCCCATCTGTCTTGCCAAAGGCAAGGATCATCATCTTTGTTTTACTTAAAGATATAGCCATTTTGTGTAGCTTCAAGAAGCTACACATTTTATCTATAGAAGCTAAAGAACGGCTTTCTAGTTGTTTTCTACTATTTTCACCGACAAGGATCACTTTATCATTCGGCAAAACATACGTTTACACAACCTTTCGAGTGAGAAACACAGTCCTCGTCGAATACCATGTTCCAGAGTTGAGAACAACCATTAGATAGTTGCCTCTTTTCATGGAACGGTAATCGGTTTGTAAAATTAATGTTTAACAATGAATATAGTTCTCCATAGTGCAGTAGACGTTCCTAGAGATTTTTGCCGGCCTAATTCTTTGAAGGGCACTTGGCCACCAGACATTATTGAAGGCACCCTAGAATTTCTATAAATTTTATATAGTATTATAATATGCGACAAGTTATGTTTTTTTTTTTGCGTTATCTTGGTAAAGTGTGATTGTTCATGAACAATCAGTCACAATTTTAAAGAAAACTATATATATTGTTAACTTATAACAATTAATACACTCTCTTTATTAAATCAAACTTGCTTTTATACGAGTATAAACTAATTGTTATGTAATAATATTATTTATAGTTATTGTTATTTGACTTACTTGATAGTAAGCAGCAACCTTTTGTTTTCCGTATGTTTGTAGTGTTTATATGAGGTCTTCCTTATATAGGTCTACAGATTTCTTGAATTTCTCAACCAGTTGATGTTTTAGCACTCACTCTAACCTATATATTATCAATTTCTATGTCTATCGCACTTAATATTGTTTTATCTCAAAAACGACAAAGTTACAGTTTTGAGGTTATTTTTATAAGACCGCGTGTACGCCTCATATATATATATTTAGTTATATTTTTCAACACTGGTTTCTAACTGTCAAACATTTTTAAAAACACTTATTTTAGAGTAAATTAGCACAATATTAAAATAAACTTAAATACATTTCGTTAGAAGAAGTATTTATATAATATTTTTAATTTTTTTCCGTAATTAATTTCTCACTTTTAATCACTTTTTTTCACCTAAAGCAGCAGGAGCCGATTGAACACACACACAGTAGATAGGTACCACTTGTGTTGCAATTCAAAATTAACGTCTTTGTTAACCAATATGTAGTTCTTCCTTTTTCTGTTAAGTCCCATCTGTCTTGCCAAAGGCAAGGATCATCATCTTTGTTTTACTTGAAGTTAAAGCCATTTTGTGTAGCTTCAAGAAGCTACACATTTTATCTATAAAAGCTAAAGAACGGCTTTCTAGTTGTTTTCTACTATTTTCACCGACAAGGATCACTTTATCATTTGGCAAAACATACGTTTACACAACTTTTCGAGTGAGAAACACAGTCCTCGTCGAATACCATGTTCCAGAGTTGAGGACAACCATAAGATAGTTGCCTCTTTTTATGGAACGGTAATCGGTTTGTAAAATTAATGTTTAACAATGAATATAGTTCTCCATAGTGCAGTAGACGTTCCTAGAGATTTTTGCCGGCCTAATTCTTTGAAGGGCACTTGGCCACCAGACATTATTAAAGGCACCCTAGAATTTCTATAAATTCTATATAGTATTATAATATGCGACAAGTTATGTTTTTTTTTTGCGTTATCTTGGTAAAGTGTGATTGTTCATGAACAATCAGTCACAATTTTAAAGAAAACCATATATATTGTTAACTTATAACAATTAATACACTCTCTATATTAAATCAAACTTGCTTTTATACGAGTATAAACTAATTGTTATGTATTAATATTATTTATAGTTAATGTTACTAGACTTACTTGATAGTAAGCAGCAACCTTTTGTTTTTCGTATTTTTGTAGTGTTTATATGAGGTCTTCCTTATATAGGTCTACAGATTTCTTGAATTTCTTAACCAGTTGATGTTTTAGCACTCACTCTAAGCTATATATTATCAATTTCTATGTCTATCGCACTTATTATTGTTTTATCTCAAAAACGACAAAGTTACAGTTTTGAGGTTATTTTTATAAGACCGCGTGTACGCCTCATATATATATATTTAGTTATATTTTTCAACACTGGTTTCTAACTGTCAAACATTTTTAAAAACACTTATTTTAGAGTAAATTAGCACAATATTAAAATAAACTTAAATACATTTCGTTAGAAGAAGTATTTATATAATATTTTTAATTTTTTTCCGTAATTAATTTCTCACTTTTAATCACTTTTTTTCACCTAAAGCAGCAGGAGCCGATTGAACACACACACAGTAGATAGGTACCACTTGTGTTGCAATTCAAAATTAACGTCTTTGTTAACCAATATGTAGTTCTTCCTTTTTCTGTTAAGTCCCATCTGTCTTGCCAAAGGCAAGGATCATCATCTTTGTTTTACTTGAAGTTAAAGCCATTTTGTGTAGCTTCAAGAAGCTACACATTTTATCTATAAAAGCTAAAGAACGGCTTTCTAGTTGTTTTCTACTATTTTCACCGACAAGGATCACTTTATCATTTGGCAAAACATACGTTTACACAACTTTTCGAGTGAGAAACACAGTCCTCGTCGAATACCATGTTCCAGAGTTGAGGACAACCATAAGATAGTTGCCTCTTTTTATGGAACGGTAATCGGTTTGTAAAATTAATGTTTAACAATGAATATAGTTCTCCATAGTGCAGTAGACGTTCCTAGAGATTTTTGCCGGCCTAATTCTTTGAAGGGCACTTGGCCACCAGACATTATTAAAGGCACCCTAGAATTTCTATAAATTCTATATAGTATTATAATATGCGACAAGTTATGTTTTTTTTTTGCGTTATCTTGGTAAAGTGTGATTGTTCATGAACAATCAGTCACAATTTTAAAGAAAACTATATATATTGTTAACTTATAACAATTAATACACTCTCTATATTAAATCAAACTTGCTTTTATACGAGTATAAACTAATTGTTATGTATTAATATTATTTATAGTTAATGTTACTAGACTTACTTGATAGTAAGCAGCAACCTTTTGTTTTTCGTATTTTTGTAGTGTTTATATGAGGTCTTCCTTATATAGGTCTACAGATTTCTTGAATTTCTTAACCAGTTGATGTTTTAGCACTCACTCTAAGCTATATATTATCAATTTCTATGTCTATCGCACTTATTATTGTTTTATCTCAAAAACGACAAAGTTACAGTTTTGAGGTTATTTTTATAAGACCGCGTGTACGCCTCATATATATATATTTAGTTATATTTTTCAACACTGGTTTCTAACTGTCAAACATTTTTAAAAACACTTATTTTAGAGTAAATTAGCACAATATTAAAATAAACTTAAATACATTTCGTTAGAAGAAGTATTTATATAATATTTTTAATTTTTTTCCGTAATTAATTTCTCACTTTTAATCACTTTTTTTCACCTAAAGCAGCAGGAGCCGATTGAACACACACACAGTAGATAGGTACCACTTGTGTTGCAATTCAAAATTAACGTCTTTGTTAACCAATATGTAGTTCTTCCTTTTTCTGTTAAGTCCCATCTGTCTTGCCAAAGGCAAGGATCATCATCTTTGTTTTACTTGAAGATATAGCCATTTTGTGTAGCTTTAATAAGCTACACATTTTATCTATAAAGGCTAAAGAACGGCTTTCTAGTTGTTTTCTACTATTTTCACCGACAAGGATCACTTTATCATTCGGCAAAACATACGTTTACACAACTTTTCGAGTGAGAAACACAGTCCTCGTCGAATACCATGTTCCAGAGTTGAGGACAACCATAAGATAGTTGCCTCTTTTCATGGAACGGTAATCGGTTTGTAAAATTATTGTTTAACAATAAATATAGTTCTCCATAGTGCAGTAGACGTTCCTAGAGATTTTTGCCGGCCTAATTCTTTGAAGGGCACTTGGCCACCAGACATTATTAAAGGCACCCTATAATTTTTATAAATTCTATATAGTATTATAATATGCTACAAGTTATGTTTTTTTTTTTGCGTTATCTTGGTAAAGTGTGATTGTTCATGAACAATCAGTCACAATTTTAAAGAAAACCATATATATTGTTAACTTATAACAATTAATACACTCTTTTTATTAAATCAAACTTGCTTTTATACGAGTATAAACTAATTGTTATGTATTAATATTATTTATAGTTAATGTTATTTGACTTACTTGATAGTAAGCAGCAACCTTTTGTATTCCGTATTTTTGTAGTGTTTATATGAGATCTTCGTTATATAGGTCTACAGATTTCTTGAATTTCTTAACCAGTTGATGTTTTAGCACTCACACTAACCTAATTATTATCAATTTCTATGTCTATCGCACTTATTATTGTTTTATCTCAAAAACGACAAAGTGACAGTTTTGAAGTTATTTTCATTAGACCGCGTGTACGCCTTATATATATATATTTAGTTATATTTTTCAACACTGGTTTCTAACTGTCAAACATTTTTAAAAACACTTATTTTAGAGTATATTAGCACAATATTAAAATAAACTTAAATACATTTCGTTAGAAGAAGTATTTATATAATATTTTAAATTTTTTTCCGTAATTAATTTCTCACATTTAATCACTTTTTTTACCTAAAGCAGCAGGAGCCGATCGAACACACACACAGTAGATAGGTACCACTTGTGTTGCAAATTAAAATTAACGTCTTTGTTAACCAATATGTAGTTCTTTCTTTTTCTGTTAAGTCCCATCTGTCTTGCCAAAGGTAAGGATCATCATCTTTGTTTTACTTAAAGATATAGCCATTTTGTGTAGCTTCAAGAAGCTACACATTTTATCTATAGAAGCTAAAGAACGGCTTTCTAGTTGTTTTCTACTATTTTCACCGACAAGG
Organism: Panorpa germanica; assembly: GCA_963678705.1. Taxonomy (NCBI): domain Eukaryota; kingdom Metazoa; phylum Arthropoda; class Insecta; order Mecoptera; family Panorpidae; genus Panorpa; species Panorpa germanica. Next base: position 5,953 of record CAVMBN010000153.1, read on the forward strand.
ATCACTTTATCATTCGGCAAAACATACGTTTACACAACCTTTCGAGTGAGAAACACAGTCCTCGTCGAATACCATGTTCCAGAGTTAAGAACAACCATTAGATAGTTGCCTCTTTTCATGGAACGGTAATCGGTTTGTAAAATTAATGTTTAACAATGAATATAGTTCTCCATAGTGCAGTAGACGTTCCTAGAGATTTTTGCCGGCCTAATTCTTTGAAGGGCACTTGGCCACCAGACATTATTAAAGGCACCCTAGAATTTCTATAAATTTTATATAGTATTATAATATGCGACAAGTTATGTTTTTTTTTTGCGTTATCTTGGTAAAGTGTGATTGTTCATGAACAATCAGTCACAATTTTAAAGAAAACTATATATATTGTTAACTTATAACAATTAATACACTCTCTTTATTAAATCAAACTTGCTTTTATACGAGTATAAACTAATTGTTATGTATTAATATTATTTATAGTTAATGTTATTTGACTTACTTGATAGTAAGCAGCAACCTTTTGTTTTCCGTATGTTTGTAGTGTTTATATGAGGTCTTCCTTATATAGGTCTACAGATTTCTTGAATTTCTCAACCAGTTGATGTTTTAGCACTCACTCTAACCTATATATTATCAATTTCTATGTCTATCGCACTTAATATTGTTTTATCTCAAAAACGACAAAGTTACAGTTTTGAGGTTATTTTTATAAGACCGCGTGTACGCCTCATATATATATATTTAGTTATATTTTTCAACACTGGTTTCTAACTGTCAAACATCTTTAAAAACACTTATTTTAGAGTAAATTAGCACAATATTAAAATAAACTTAAATACATTTCGTTAGAAGAAGTATTTATATAATATGTTTAATTTTTTTCCGTAATTAATTTCTCACTTTTAATCACTTTTTTTCACCTAAAGCAGCAGGAGCCGATTGAACACACACACAGTAGATAGGTACCACTTGTGTTGCAATTCAAAATTAACGTCTTTGTTAACCAATATGTAGTTCTTCCTTTTTCTGTTAAGTCCCATCTGTCTTGCCAAAGGCAAGAATCATCATCTTTGTTTTACTTGAAGATATAGCCATTTTGTGTAGCTTCAAGAAGCTACACATTTTATCTATAAAAGCTAAAGAACGGCTTTCTAGTTGTTTTCTACTATTTTCACCGACAAGGATCACTTTATCATTCGGCAAAACATACGTTTACACAACTTTTCGAGTAAAAAACACAGTCCTCGTCGAATACCATGTTCCAGAGTTGAGGACAACCATAAGATAGTTGTTTCTTTTCATGGAACGGTAATCGGTTTGTAAAATTATTGTTTAACAATAAATATAGTTCTCCATAGTGCAGTAGACGTTCCTAGAGATTTTTGCCGGCCTAATTCTTTGAAGGGCACTTGGCCACCAGACATTATTAAAGGCACCCTAGAATTTTTATAAATTCTATATAGTATTATAATATGCGACAAGTTATGTTTTTTTTTTGCGTTATCTTGGTAAAGTGTGATTGTTCATGAACAATCAGTCACAATTTTAAAGAAAACCATATATATTGTTAACTTATAACAATTAATACACTCTTTTTATTAAATCAAACTTGCTTTTATACGAGTATAAACTAATTGTTATGTATTAATATTATTTATAGTTAATGTTATTTGACTTACTTGATAGTAAGCAGCAACCTTTTGTTTTCCGTATTTTTGTAGTGTTTATATGAGATCTTCGTTATATAGGTTTAGAGATTTCTTGAATTTCTTAACCAGTTGATGTTTTAGCACTCACACTAACCTAATTATTATCAATTTCTATGTCTATCGCACTTATTATTGTTTTATCTCAAAAACGACAAAGTGACAGTTTTGAAGTTATTTTCATTAGACCGCGTGTACGCCTTATATATATATATATATATTTAGTTATATTTTTCAACACTGGTTTCTAACTGTCAAACATTTTTAAAAACACTTATTTTAGAGTATATTAGCACAATATTAAAATAAACTTAAATACATTTCGTTAGAAGAAGTATTTATATAATATTTTAAATTTTTTTCCGTAATTAATTTCTCACTTTTAATCACTTTTTTTACCTAAAGCAGCAGGAGCCGATCGAACACACACACAGTAGATAGGTACCACTTGTGTTGCAAATCAAAATTAACGTCTTTGTTAACCAATATGTAGTTCTTTCTTTTTCTGTTAAGTCCCATCTGTCTTGCCAAAGGCAAGGATCATCATCTTTGTTTTACTTGAAGATATAGCCATTTTGTGTAGCTTCAAGAAGCTACACATTTTATCTATAGAAGCTAAAGAACGGCTTTCTAGTTGTTTTCTACTATTTTCACCGACAAGGATCACTTTATCATTCGGCAAAACATACGTTTACACAACCTTTCGAGTGAGAAACACAGTCCTCGTCGAATACCATGTTCCAGAGTTGAGAACAACCATTAGATAGTTGCCTCTTTTCATGGAACGGTAATCGGTTTGTAAAATTATTGTTTAACAATGAATATAGTTCTCCATAGTGCAGTAGACGTTCCTAGAGATTTTTGCCGGCCTAATTCTTTGAAATGCACTTGGCCACCAGACATTATTAAAGGCACCCTAGAATTTCTATAAATTCTATATAGTATTATAATATGCGACAAGTTATGTTTTTTTTTTGCGTTATCTTGGTAAAGTGTGATTGTTCATGAACAATCAGTCACAATTTTAAAGAAAACTATATATATTGTTAACTTATAACAATTAATACACTCTCTTTATTAAATTAAACTTGCTTTTATACGAGTATAAACTAATTGTTATGTATTAATATTATTTATAGTTAATGTTATTAGACTTACTTGATAGTAAGCAGCAACCTTTTGTTTTTCGTATTTTTGTAGTGTTTATATGAGGTCTTTCTTATATAGGTCTACAGATTTCTTGAATTTCTTAACCAGTTGATGTTTTAGCACTCACTCTAAGCTATATATTATTAATTTCTATGTCTATCGCACTTATTATTGTTTTATCTCAAAAACGACAAAGTTACAGTTTTGAGGTTATTTTTATAAGACCGCGTGTACGCCTCATATATATATATTTAGTTATATTTTTCAACACTGATTTCTAACTGTCAAACATTTTTAAAAACACTTATTTTAGAGTAAATTAGCACAATATTAAAATAAACTTAAATACATTTCGTTAGAAGAAGTATTTATATAATATGTTAAATTTTTTTCCGTAATTAATTTCTCACTTTTAATCACTTTTTTTCACCTAAAGCAGCAGGAGCCGATTGAACACACACACAGTAGATAGGTACCACTTGTGTTGCAATTCAAAATTAACGTCTTTGTTAACCAATATGTAGTTCTTCCTTTTTCTGTTAAGTCCCATCTGTCTTGCCAAAGGCAAGGATCATCATCTTTGTTTTACTTGAAGATATAGCCATTTTGTGTAGCTTCAAGAAGCTACACATTTTATCTATAAAAGCTAAAGAACGGCTTTCTAGTTGTTTTCTACTATTTTCACCGACAAGGATCACTTTATCATTCAGCAAAACATACGTTTACACAACCTTTCGAGTGAGAAACACAGTCCTCGTCGAATACCATGTTCCAGAGTTGAGAACAACCATTAGATAGTTGCCTCTTTTCATGGAACGGTAATCGGTTTGTAAAATTAATGTTTAACAATGAATATAGTTCTCCATAGTGCAGTAGACGTTCCTAGAGATTTTTGCCGGCCTAATTCTTTAAAGGGCACTTGGCCACCAGACATTATTAAAGGCACCGTAAAATTTTTATAAATTCTATATAGTATTATAATATGCGACAAGTTATGTTTTTTTTTTGCGTTATCTTGGTAAAGTGTGATTGTTCATGAACAATCAGTCACAATTTTAAAGAAAACCATATATATTGTTTACTTATAACAATTAATACACTCTCTTTATTATTTGAAACTTGCTTTTATACGAGTATAAATTAATTGTTATGTATTAATATTATTTATAGTTAATGTTATTTGACTTACTTGATAGTAAGCAGCAACCTTTTGTTTTCCGTATTTTTGTAGTGTTTATATGAGATCTTCGTTATATAGGTCTACAGATTTCTTGATTTTCTTAACCAGTTGATGTTTTAGCACTCACACTAACCTAATTATTATCAATTTCTATGTCTATCGCACTTATTTTTGTTTTATCTCAAAAACGACAAAGTGACAGTTTTGAAGTTATTTTCATTAGACCGCGTGTACGCCTTATATATATATATTTAGTTATATTTTTAAACACTGGTTTCTAACTGTCAAACATTTTTAAAAACACTTATTTTAGAGTATATTAGCACAATATTAAAATAAACTTAAATACATTTCGTTAGAAGAAGTATTTATATAATATTTTAAATTTTTTTCCGTAATTAATTTCTCACTTTTAATCACTTTTTTTACCTAAAGCAGCAGGAGCCGATCGAACACACACACAGTAGATAGGTACCACTTGTGTTGCAAATCAAAATTAACGTCTTTGTTAACCAATATGTAGTTCTTTCTTTTCCTGTTAAGTCCCATCTGTCTTGCCAAAGGCAAGGATCATCATCTTTGTTTTACTTAAAGATATAGCCATTTTGTGTAGCTTCAAGAAGCTACACATTTTATCTATAGAAGCTAAAGAACGGCTTTCTAGTTGTTTTCTACTATTTTCACCGACAAGGATCACTTTATCATTCGGCAAAACATACGTTTACACAACCTTTCGAGTGAGAAACACAGTCCTCGTCGAATACCATGTTCCAGAGTTGAAAACAACCATTAAATAGTTGCCTCTTTTCATGGAACGGTAATCGGTTTGTAAAATTAATGTTTAACAATGAATATAGTTCTCCATAGTGCAGTAGACGTTCCTAGAGATTTTTGCCGGCCTAATTCTTTGAAGGGCACTTGGCCACCAGACATTATTAAAGGCACCCTAGAATTTCTATAAATTTTATATAGTATTATAATATGCGACAAGTTATGTTTTTGTTTTGCGTTATCTTGGTAAAGTGTGATTGTTCATGAACAATCAGTCACAATTTTTAAGAAAACTATATATATTGTTACCTTATAACAATTAATTCACTCTTTTTATTAAATCAAATTTGCTTTTATACGAGTATAAACTAATTGTTATGTATTAATATTATTTATAGTTAATGTTATTTGACTTACTTGATAGTAAGCAGCAACCTTTTGTTTTCCGTATTTTTGTAGTGTTTATATGAGGTCTTCCTTATATAGGTCTACAGATTTCTTGAATTTCTTAACCAGTTGATGTTTTAGCACTCACACTAACCTATATATTATCAATTTCTATGTCTATCGCACTAATTATTGTTTTATCTCAAAAACGACAAAGTTACAGTTTTGAGGTTATTTTTATAAGACCGCGTGTACGCCTCATATATATATATATTTAGTTATATTTTTCAACACTGGTTTTTAACTGTCAAACATTTTTAAAAACACTTATTTTAGAGTAAATTAGCACAATATTAAAATAAACTTAAATACATTTCGTTAGAAGAAGTATTTATATAATATTTTTAATTTTTTTCCGTAATTAATTTCTCACTTTTAATCACTTTTTTTCACCTAAAGCAGCAGGAGCCGATTGAACACACACACAGTAGATAGGTACCACTTGTGTTGCAATTCAAAATTAACGTCTTTGTTAACCAATATGTAGTTCTTTCTTTTTCTGTTAAGTCCCATCTGTCTTGCCAAAGGCAAGGATCATCACCTTTGTTTTACTTGAAGATATAGTTATTTTGTGTAGCTTCAAGAAGCTACACATTTTATCTATAAAAGCTAAAGAACGGCTTTCTAGTTGTTTTCTACTATTTTCACCGACAAGGATCACTTTATCATTCGGCAAAACATACGTTTACACAACCTTTCGAGTGAGAAACACAGTCCTCGTCGAATACCATGTTCCAGAGTTGAGGACAACCATAAGATAGTTGCCTCTTTTCATGGAACGGTAATCGGTTTGTAAAATTAATGTTTAACAATGAATATAGTTCTCCATAGTGCAGTAGACGTTCCTAGAGATATTTGCCGGCCTAATTCTTTGAAGGGCACTTGGCCACCAGACATTATTAAAGGCACCCTAAAATTTTTATAAATTCTATATAGTATTATAATATGCGACAAGTTATGTTTTTTTTTTGCGTTATCTTGGTAAAGTGTGATTGTTCATGAACAATCAGTCACAATTTTAAAGAAAACCATATATATTGTTTACTTATAACAATTAATACACTCTCTTTATTATTTGAAACTTGCTTTTATACGAGTATAAATTAATTGTTATGTATTAATATTATTTATAGTTAATGTTATTTGACTTACTTGATAGTAAGCAGCAACCTTTTGTTTTCCGTATTTTTGTAGTGTTTATATGAGGTCTTCCTTATATAGGTCTACAGATTTCTTGAATTTCTTAACCAGTTGATGTTTTAGCACTCACACTAACCTAATTATTATCAATTTCTATGTCTATCGCACTTATTATTGTTTTATCTCAAAAACGACAAAGTGACAGTTTTGAAGTTATTTTAATTAGGCCGCGTGTACGCCTTATATATATATATATTTAGTTATATTTTTCAACACTGGTTTCTAACTGTCAAACATTTTTAAAAACACTTATTTTAGAGTAAATTAGCACAATATTAAAATAAACTTAAATACATTTCGTTAGAAGAAGTATTTATATAATATTTTAAATTTTTTTCCGTAATTAATTTCTCACTTTTAATCACTATTTTCACCTAAAGCAGCAGGAGCCGATCGAACACACACACAGTAGTTAGGTATTACTTGTGTTGCAAATCAAAATTAACGTCTTTGTTAACCAATATGTAGTTCTTTCTTTTTCTGTTAAGTCCTATCTGTCTTGCCAAAGGCAAGGATCATCATCTTTGTTTTACTTAAAGATATAGATATTTTGTGTAGCTTCAAGAAGCTACACATTTTATCTATAGAAGCTAAAGAACGGCTTTCTAGTTGTTTTCTACTATTTTCACCGACAAGGATCACTTTATCATTCGGCAAAACATACGTTTACACAACCTTTCGAGTGAGAAACACAGTCTTCGTCGAATACCATGTTCCAGAGTTGAGAACAACCATTAGATAGTTGCCTCTTTTCATGGAACGGTAATCGGTTTGTAAAATTAATGTTTAACAATGAATATAGTTCTCCATAGTGCAGTAGACGTTCCTAGAGATTTTTGCCGGCCTAATTCTTTGAAGGGCACTTGGCCACCAGACATTATTAAAGGCTCCCTAGAATTTCTATAAATTTTATATAGTATTATAATATGCGACAAGTTATGTTTTTTTTTTTGCGTTATCTTGGTAAAGTGTGATTGTTCATGAACAATCAGTCACAATTTTAAAGAAAACTATATATAATGTTACCTTATAACAATTAATACACTCTCTTTATTAAATCAAACTTGCTTTTATACGAGTATAAACTAATTGTTATGTATTAATATTATTTATAGTTAATGTTATTTGACTTACTTGATAGTAAGCAGCAACCTTTTGTTTTCCGTATTTTTGTAGTGTTTATATGAGGTCTTCCTTATATAGGTCTACAGATTTCTTGAATTTCTTAACCAGTTGATGTTTTAGCACTCACACTAACCTATATATTATTAATTTCTATGTCTATCGCACTAATTATTGTTTTATCTCAAAAACGACAAAGTTACAGTTTTGAGGTTATTTTTATAAGACCGCGTGTACGCCTCATATATATATATTTAGTTATATTTTTCAACACTGGTTTCTAACTGTCAAACATTTTTAAAAACACTTATTTTAGAGTAAATTAGCACAATATTAAAATAAACTTAAATACATTTCGTTAGAAGAAGTATTTATGTAATATTTTTAATTTTTTTCCGTAATTAATTTCTCACTTTTAATCACTTTTTTTCACCTAAAGCAGCAGGAGCCGATTGAACACACACACAGTAGATAGGTACCACTTGTGTTGCAATTCAAAATTAACGTCTTTGTTAACCAATATGTAGTTCTTTCTTTTTCTGTTAAGTCCCATCTGTCTTGCCAAAGGCAAGGATCATCACCTTTGTTTTACTTGAAGATATAGCCATTTTGTGTAGCTTTAAGAAGCTACACATTTTATCTATAAAAGCTAAAGAACGGCTTTCTAGTTGTTTTCTACTATTTTCACCGACAAGGATCACTTTATCATTCGGCAAAACATACGTTTACACAACCTTTTGAGTGAGAAACACAGTCCTCGTCGAATACCATGTTCCAGAGTTGAGGACAACCATAAGATAGTTGCCTCTTTTCATGGAACGGTAATCGGTTTGTAAAATTAATGTTTAACAATGAATATAGTTCTCCATAGTGCAGTAGACGTTCCTAGAGATTTTTGCCGGCCTAATTCTTTGAAGGGCACTTGGCCACCAGACATTATTAAAGGCTCCCTAGAATTTCTATAAATTTTATATAGTATTATAATATGCGACAAGTTATGTTTTTTTTTTTGCGTTATCTTGGTAAAGTGTGATTGTTCATGAACAATCAGTCACAATTTTAAAGAAAACTATATATAATGTTACCTTATAACAATTAATACACTCTCTTTATTAAATCAAACTTGCTTTTATACGAGTATAAACTAATTGTTATGTATTAATATTATTTATAGTTAATGTTATTTGACTTACTTGATAGTAAGCAGCAACCTTTTGTTTTCCGTATTTTTGTAGTGTTTATATGAGGTCTTCCTTATATAGGTCTACAGATTTCTTGAATTTCTTAACCAGTTGATGTTTTAGCACTCACACTAACCTATATATTATCAATTTCTATGTCTATCGCACTAATTATTGTTTTATCTCAAAAACGACAAAGTTACAGTTTTGAGGTTATTTTTATAAGACCGCGTGTACGCCTCATATATATATATATTTAGTTATATTTTTCAACACTGGTTTCTAACTGTCAAACATTTTTAAAAACACTTATTTTAGAGTAAATTAGCACAATATTAAAATAAACTTAAATACATTTCGTTAGAAGAAGTATTTATATAATATTTTTAATTTTTTTCCGTAATTAATTGCTCACTTTTAATCACTTTTTTTCACCTAAAGCAGCAGGAGCCGATTGAACACACACACAGTAGATAGGTACCACTTGTGTTGCAATTCAAAATTAACGTCTTTGTTAACCAATATGTAGTTCTTTCTTTTTCTGTTAAGTCCCATCTGTCTTGCCAAAGGCAAGGATCATCACCTTTGTTTTACTTGAAGATATAGTTATTTTGTGTAGCTTCAAGAAGCTACACATTTTATCTATAAAAGCTAAAGAACGGCTTTCTAGTTGTTTTCTACTATTTTCACCGACAAGGATCACTTTATCATTCGGCAAAACATACGTTTACACAACCTTTCGAGTGAGAAACACAGTCCTCGTCGAATACCATGTTCCAGAGTTGAGGACAACCATAAGATAGTTGCCTCTTTTCATGGAACGGTAATCGGTTTGTAAAATTAATGTTTAACAATGAATATAGTTCTCCATAGTGCAGTAGACGTTCCTAGAGATATTTGCCGGCCTAATTCTTTGAAGGGCACTTGGCCACCAGACATTATTAAAGGCACCCTAAAATTTTTATAAATTCTATATAGTATTATAATATGCGACAAGTTATGTTTTTTTTTTGCGTTATCTTGGTAAAGTGTGATTGTTCATGAACAATCAGTCACAATTTTAAAGAAAACCATATATATTGTTTACTTATAACAATTAATACACTCTCTTTATTATTTGAAACTTGCTTTTATACGAGTATAAATTAATTGTTATGTATTAATATTATTTATAGTTAATGTTATTTGACTTACTTGATAGTAAGCAGCAACCTTTTGTTTTCCGTATTTTTGTAGTGTTTATATGAGGTCTTCCTTATATAGGTCTACAGATTTCTTGAATTTCTTAACCAGTTGATGTTTTAGCACTCACACTAACCTAATTATTATCAATTTCTATGTCTATCGCACTTATTATTGTTTTATCTCAAAAACGACAAAGTGACAGTTTTGAAGTTATTTTAATTAGACCGCGTGTACGCCTTATATATATATATATATTTAGTTATATTTTTCAACACTGGTTTCTAACTGTCAAACATTTTTAAAAACACTTATTTTAGAGTAAATTAGCACAATATTAAAATAAACTTAAATACATTTCGTTAGAAGAAGTATTTATATAATATTTTAAATTTTTTTCCGTAATTAATTTCTCACTTTTAATCACTTTTTTCACCTAAAGCAGCAGGAGCCGATCGAACACACACACAGTAGTTAGGTATTACTTGTGTTGCAAATCAAAATTAACGTCTTTGTTAACCAATATGTAGTTCTTTCTTTTTCTGTTAAGTCCCATCTGTCTTGCCAAAGGCAAGGATCATCATCTTTGTTTTACTTAAAGATATAGATATTTTGTGTAGCTTCAAGAAGCTACACATTTTATCTATAGAAGCTAAAGAACGGCTTTCTAGTTGTTTTCTACTATTTTCACCGACAAGGATCACTTTATTATTCGGCAAAACATACGTTTACACAACCTTTCGAGTGAGAAACACAGTCTTCGTCGAATACCATGTTCCAGAGTTGAGAACAACCATTAGATAGTTGCCTCTTTTCATGGAACGGTAATCGGTTTGTAAAATTAATGTTTAACAATGAATATAGTTCTCCATAGTGCAGTAGACGTTCCTAGAGATTTTTGCCGGCCTAATTCTTTGAAGGGCACTTGGCCACCAGACATTATTAAAGGCTCCCTAGAATTTCTATAAATTTTATATAGTATTATAATATGCGACAAGTTATGTTTTTTTTTTGCGTTTTCTTGGTAAAGTGTGATTGTTCATGAACAATCAGTCACAATTTTAAAGAAAACTATATATAATGTTACCTTATAACAATTAATACACTCTTTTTATTAAATCAAACTTGCTTTTATACGAGTATAAACTAATTGTTATGTATTAATATTATTTATAGTTAATGTTATTTGACTTACTTGATAGTAAGCAGCAACCTTTTGTTTTCCGTATTTTTGTAGTGTTTATATGAGGTCTTCCTTATATAGGTCTACAGATTTCTTGAATTTCTTAACCAGTTGATGTTTTAGCACTCACACTAACCTATATATTATTAATTTCTATGTCTATCGCACTAATTATTGTTTTATCTCAAAAACGACAAAGTTACAGTTTTGAGGTTATTTTTATAAGACCGCGTGTACGCCTCATATATATATATTTAGTTATATTTTTCAACACTGGTTTCTAACTGTCAAACATTTTTAAAAACACTTATTTTAGAGTAAATTAGCACAATATTAAAATAAACTTAAATACATTTCGTTAGAAGAAGTATTTATGTAATATTTTTAATTTTTTTCCGTAATTAATTTCTCACTTTTAATCACTTTTTTTCACCTAAAGCAGCAGGAGCCGATTGAACACACACACAGTAGATAGGTACCACTTGTGTTGCAATTCAAAATTAACGTCTTTGTTAACCAATATGTAGTTCTTTCTTTTTCTGTTAAGTCCCATCTGTCTTGCCAAAGGCAAGGATCATCACCTTTGTTTTACTTGAAGATATAGCCATTTTGTGTAGCTTTAAGAAGCTACACATTTTATCTATAAAAGCTAAAGAACGGCTTTCTAGTTGTTTTCTACTATTTTCACCGACAAGGATCACTTTATCATTCGGCAAAACATACGTTTACACAACCTTTTGAGTGAGAAACACAGTCCTCGTCGAATACCATGTTCCAGAGTTGAGGACAACCATAAGATAGTTGCCTCTTTTCATGGAACGGTAATCGGTTTGTAAAATTAATGTTTAACAATGAATATAGTTCTCCATAGTGCAGTAGACGTTCCTAGAGATTTTTGCCGGCCTAATTCTTTGAAGGGCACTTGGCCACCAGACATTATTAAAGGCTCCCTAGAATTTCTATAAATTTTATATAGTATTATAATATGCGACAAGTTATGTTTTTTTTTTGCGTTATCTTGGTAAAGTGTGATTGTTCATGAACAATCAGTCACAATTTTAAAGAAAACCATATATATTGTTTACTTATAACAATTAATACACTCTCTTTATTATTTGAAACTTGCTTTTATACGAGTATAAATTAATTGTTATGTATTAATATTATTTATAGTTAATGTTATTTGACTTACTTGATAGTAAGCAGCAACCTTTTGTTTTCCGTAATTTTGTAGTGTTTATATGAGGTCTTCCTTATATAGGTCTACAGATTTCTTGAATTTCTTAACCAGTTGATGTTTTAGCACTCACACTAACCTAATTATTATCAATTTCTATGTCTATCGCACTTATTATTGTTTTATCTCAAAAACGACAAAGTGACAGTTTTGAAGTTATTTTCATTAGACCGCGTGTACGCCTTATATATATATATATATATTTAGTTATATTTTTCAACACTGGTTTCTAACTGTCAAACATTTTTAAAAACACTTATTTTAGAGTAAATTAGCACAATATTAAAATAAACTTAAAAACATTTCGTTAGAAGAAGTATTTATATAATATTTTAAATTTTTTTCCGTAATTAAATTCTCACTTTTAATCACTTTTTTTACCTAAAGCAGCAGGTGCCGATCGAACACACACACAGTAGATAGGTACCACTTGTGTTGCAAATCAAAATTAACGTCTTTGTTAACCAATATGTAGTTCTTTCCTTTTCTGTTAAGTCCAATCTGTCTTGCCAAAGGCAAGGATCATCATCTTTGTTTTACTTAAAGATATAGCCATTTTGTGTAGCTTTAAGAAGCTAGAGCTAGAGTTGAGAACAACCTTTAGATAATTGCCTCTTTTCATGGAACGGTAATCGGTTTGTAAAATTAATGTTTAACAATGAATATAGTTCTCCATAGTGCAGTAGACGTTCCTAGAGATTTTTGCCGGCCTAATTCTTTGAAGGGCACTTGGCCACCAGACATTATTAAAGGCACCCTAGAATTTTTATAAATTCTATATAGTATTATAATATGCGACAAGTTATGTTTTTTTTTTGCGTTATCTTGGTAAAGTGTGATTGTTCATGAACAATCAGTCACAATTTTAAAGAAAACCATATATATTGTTAACTTATAACAATTAATACACTTTCTTTATTAAATCAAACTTGCTTTTATACGAGTATAAACTAATTGTTATGTATTAATATTATTTATAGTTAATGTTATTTGACTTACTTGATAGTAAGCAGCAACCTTTTGTTTTCCGTATTTTTGTAGTGTTTATATGAGGTCTTCCTTATATAGGTCTACAGATTTCTTGAATTTCTTTACCAGTTGATGTTTTAGCACTCACACTAACCTATATATTATTAATTTCTATGTCTATCGCACTTATTATTGTTTTATCTCAAAAACGACAAAGTTACAGTTTTGAGGTTATTTTTATAAGACCGCGTGTACGCCTCATATAAATATATTTAGTTATATTTTTCAACACTGGTTTCTAACTGTCAAACATTTTTAAAAACACTTATTTTAGAGTAAATTAGCACAATATTAAAATAAACTTAAATACATTTCGTTAGAAGAAGTATTTATATAATATTTTAAATTTTTTTCCGTAATTAAATTTTCACTTTTAATCACTTTTTTTACCTAAAGCAGCAGGAGCCGATCAAACACACACACAGTAGATAGGTACCACTTGTGTTGCAAATCAAAATTAACGTCTTTGTTAACCAATATGTAGTTCTTTCTTTTTCTGTTAAGTTTCATCTGTCTTGCTAAAGGCAAGGATCATCATCTTTGTTTTACTTCAAGATATAGCCATTTTGTGTAGCTTCAAGAAGCTACACATTTTATCTATAAAAGCTAAAGAACGGCTTTCTAGTTGTTTTCTACTATTTTCACCGACAAGGATCACTTTATCATTCGGCAAAACATACGTTTACACAACCTTTCGAGTGAGAAACACAGTCCTCGTCGAATACCATGTTCCAGAGTTGAGGACAACCATAAGATAGTTGCCTCTTTTCATGGAACGGTAATCGGTTTGTAAAATTAATGTTTAACAATGAATATAGTTCTCCATAGTGCAGTAGACGTTCCTAGAGATTTTTGCCGGCCTAATTCTTTGAAGGGCACTTGGCCACCAGACATTATTAAAGGCACCCTAGAATTTTTATAAATTCTATATAGTATTATAATATGCGACATGATATGTTTTTTTTTTGCGTTATCTTGGTAAAGTGTGATAGTAGATGAGTAGAGCGGGTTCCAGGACAGTTTGGAGTGGGGATGCATTTAGGTCACGATATGCAGAGGGGGCGTGGCTAGACTTAAAAGAATGTAAAAGGGGGGTAAGGGTGGGGTAAGAAGTGAGGTGGCGTGGCTAGACAATGTTGGGGGGTAATAGTTGGGATAATATAAAAGAGTGAGATAGCGATATTAATTATTACGTGTGTAATAATTAATATCTAATGGTAAAGAGTGAGATACCGATATTAATTCTTATGTTTGATTTGTTATTGGTTATAAGATTATGACAGTGTTAAATTATTTATAACAGTGTATTTATAACGCATTCCTTCGAATTCACCGGAAATTTGAAGCACACGTATTAGCAGGCATCAGCGTGTGTAATAATTAATATCTAATGGTAAAGAGTGAGATACCGATATTAATTCTTATGTTTGATTTGTTATTGGTTATAAGATTATGACAGTGTTAAATTATTTATAACAGTGTATTTATAACGCATTCCTTCGAATGTAACTTGAAGCACACGTGTTAGCCGGCGTCAGCAAAATGATAATAATTTCAAACATGTCGTATATATTAGAAGAAATATCGAAACTATTGTAATTACTTAATTTATAATATATAAAAATTTAAAATGTATATAATTCTTTTATTTATTTAGTTATTATTGATATTAATTGATAATATAAGTAAGATATATTTAAACATAATATATATACCAAATAAATTTAATTTAGGCATTGATTTAAAGTTAAATTGTGGATTACAGTGTCATTTGTTAATAGATTTAAATATGTTTAATCAATTTAAATTCTTTGATGAAATTATAATCAATCAGAATAATTTCTGTGAAACTTTTAGAGCCGGGTTACTTTTTATATCTGAATTTGGAGACCCTGGATATGAGAGCCAAGACTCACTTGATTGGATTCTTAATGATTAATTTTATTGCACTAATTACTAATAGATTGTAAATTTTGTTGTACATAGAAAATATATCCAAATAAGGATAATTCATAAAGTATAAGGGTGCTAATTCATCCATTGAATTTACATGACTTGAACAATATGAATACAAAATTGCATGACTTAACCAAATATGGGCACAAAATTTTTATAGTACACTTTTATAGAAATTAAGACATAGTACATAAACCCATTACCAAACAGTTTAACTCGGTCTCGGTTTGATTCGGTCAAGTTCGTCGATTCTCACTATTTGCTATTTCATTTGACAGTTGTTACATTGTTTCGTTCCATACACTTATAAAAAAATAGTTTTAGATACATTCTTTTATCTCAAGTTATATTTAAATAATAATAAATATATATAATAAAATATTATATTCTTGTCTGAGCGACGAGTATTTTGAGCAATACCGTTAGTAGGTTAAAGCATATTATTTCTTCGCATATTATGATTTCTTAGCTATATTTAAAAACTTAAAAAGGCTCTACATTACGCCTGATATAATGCAGCACTTTATACAGCTTCATACATGTTTCTCATACGCACTCAAATAATACATTTTAGGGTATATAAAAGAGATAGTAAAATAACAAATATATAATGAATTTTTATAAATTATTGAAATAGTTACGATAGATGTGTAAATATCTCTTATTGTATTGCAATATATTAAAAAATAACTAAATATTTGAGGTTCTGGTAGCCAACTTTATAAACATACTTTTACAGAAATGAGGCTCCTATTTTCTAACTGTTTACCGGACGTCTATATATTTTCTAAATTAAGCTATGTAAGTTAAGACAAAACTATCAGAAGACATTAAATAAAAAGCAACACGGATCCTATACCTTGGAACTGGTATGAGTAGCGTAATTTGTAAAATATAGGCCTTTGAAAAATTGTCAGAAGTTATCAGCTGTCAGGTAAGCAGTTACAAAATAGGAGTCTTTTAAGTCATGGTTATCAAATATAACCTTTAGTGTCAGCAAGTGAGATGACATCCTGCAGAAATAATAAAATCCACTATACATTGTTAATGAACGCAGTCTTTAAAGTGTTTCTAGTTTAGATAAAAAGAAAATCGAAATATTATTTTGTGTAATTGTTTATTTTTGAAATTCATGTTCATATACAGCAAAAGTATAATAATACCTAATAATTAACATTCTTTTGTCAAAAAAATACTTAAACAATATTGCGTGGTGCTTTTGTGTTTAAAACAGGGCCGGTTTTACCATAAGGTGATTCCATGGAGTCTTAAGGAAATAATGCATTTGGAAATAAATATTAACAGATATAATCCTTTGCGGGGATCATCTTATATTGATTTACCAAAGAAAGTTAAAGATAAAAAGGCTATAGTAAATGTAGTAAATAATGATCAAGCTTGCTTTATGTGGGCTATAACTTCAGCATTGTATCCAGCATCAAAAAGTATGGATATTACATCATGGAGTTACATCATATCAACATTATTCAAAAGTACTTAATTCAAATGGTATAGAATTACCGATGAAATTAAAAGATATTAGAACATTTGAGAAGAATAATGATATAAGTGTGAATGTTTATGGACTTGAAAATAATTTCATTGTGGGACGTTGCATTATACATCTGAAAGAAGAACAACATGTTAATTTATTGTATATTGAAGATTTGAGTAATGGACATTATTGTTGGATTAAAAATATATCAAGATTAATAAGAAGTCAATTTACTAAGCATACTAGTAAACAATTTTTTGTGTGATGGATGCTTTTCATTTTTTAACACAGAAGATCAGTTAAATAGACATTTAGAATATGATTGCAATAAGATATATACAATCCTTCCTTCTTAAGTATAACGCTAAAGATAAATTGGGTAATATGATATCTCAAAACATTTTAAAATTCGATAATCATAAGAATCAATTACGCGTTCCATTTGTGATATATGGAGATTTTGAAACATTATTAAAACCCATTAGTACTTGTTATCCTGAAACTAATACATCATTTTCAAATAATATTCAAATTCATGAACCATATTAAATGTTCCTTTAATGATTCCTTAAGTAAGTTTGTTACGTACAGAGGTATTAATTGCGTTAAAGTATTTATTGAAACAATAACTGAAGACGCTAAACAAATTTATAAAGTCTTAAATAAAGTGAAGCCTTTTAAATAAATTATCTGATTGGCAAAAACAGGAATATGATGAAGCTTCTATTTGCCATATTTGTGAAGGTATCCTCAATGGTGATAAAGTGTTAGATCATTGTCATTTAACTGGTAATTAACGAGGAGCTGCTCATAATCCATTGCAGTTTAAAATTTACAATTCCAAAGTTTATACCTGTCATATTCCATAACTTAAGTAATTACGATAGCCATATAATTGTAAAAGAATTAGGTAATGACTAGTGAAAAAATTGAAGTTATTCCAGAAAATAAGGAAAAGTATATATCTTTTACGAAACATATTTGGTGGAATCAAAAGTCGATAAAAATGATAAAGTTCATAACTGCTATATTAAACTTAGATTTATTGATTCTTTACGATTTATGCATTCTAGTTTAGAAACACTTGCAAAAAATTTATTATCAGAACAATTTTTCGAATTAAAAAAATTCTATCCGAATGAAAATCATTTCAATTTATTAAAACGTAAAGGTGTATTTCCTTATGAATATGTAAATAGTAGGGATATGCTTAATGAAATCTGACTTGCCATTTCAAATAATTTTTATAGCTCACTTAATGGCTGTAATATATCTGACGATGATTACAATCATGCCAAAATGGTTTAGTATGCATTTGAAATGAAAACATTAGGGGAATATTCAGACTTATATTTAAAGATCGATGTTCTGTTGTTAACAGATATTTTTGAAAATTTTCGAGATGTGGGCTATAAAACATATAATATACATCATTTTCAAATAATATTCAAATTCATGAACCATATTCTTTTGCTTATTATATTAAATGTTCCTTTAATGATTCCTTAAGTAAGTTTGTTACATACAGAGGTATTAATTGCGTTAAAGTATTTATTGAAACAATAACTGAAGACGCTAAACAAATTTATAAAGTCTTAAATAAAGTGAAGCCTTTAAATAAATTATCTGATTGGCAAAAACAGGAATATGATGAAGCTTCTATTTGTCATATTTGTGAAGGTATCCTCAATGGTGATAAAGTGTTAGATCATTGTCATTTAACTGGTAATTAACGAGGAGCTGC
This sequence comes from Panorpa germanica, assembly GCA_963678705.1. Lineage (NCBI taxonomy): Eukaryota > Metazoa > Arthropoda > Insecta > Mecoptera > Panorpidae > Panorpa > Panorpa germanica. The sequence goes on from CAVMBN010000153.1 coordinate 24,532, forward strand.
CTGCTCATAATCATTGCAATTTAAAATTTACAATTCCAAAGTTTATACCTGTCATATTCCATAACTTAAGTAATTACGATAGCCATATAATTGTAAAAGAATTAGGTAATGATAGTGAAAAATTGAAGTTATTCCAGAAAATAAGGAAAAGTATATATCTTTTACGAAACATATTTTGGTGGAATCAAAAGTCGATAAAAATGATAAAGTTCATAACTGCTATATTAAACTTAGATTTATGCATTCTAGTTTAGAAACACTTGCAAAAAATTTATTATCAGAACAATTTTTCGAATTAAAAAATTCTATCCGAATGAAAATCATTTCAATTTATTAAAACGTAAAGGTGTATTTCCTTATGAATATGTAAATAGTAGGGATATGCTTAATGAATCTGACTTGCCATCTCAAAATAATTTTTATAGCTCACTTAATGGCTGTAAATATATCTGACGATGATTACAATCATGCCAAAATGGTTTGGTATGCATTTGAAATGAAAACATTGGGGGAATATTCAGACTTATATTTAATGATCGATGTTCTGTTGTTAACAGATATCTTTGCTATAAAACATATAATTTAGATCCCTGTCAATATTATACAGCACCAGGACTTTCTTGGGATGTTATGTTAAATTATACAAGTATTGAATTAGAACTTTTAACAGATATTGATATGTTACATTTTATTAAAAAAGGTGTAAGAGGTGGAATATCACAATGCTCTCACAGACATGGAATTGCAAATAATAAATATATGTCCAATTATGATTCAAATAAAGATTCTCAATATTTAATGTATTGGGATGCAAATAACTAAAGCTATTGAAGATAACTCAGATGTTGGTTATATATTAGAAAGTCGATTTAAGATATCCTAATTATTTGCACGATGAACACAATGATCTACCTTTCTGTGCCGAAAATATTAAACCACCTTTGCATTAAAACAAATGACGTTAAATTAATACCAAATCTAAATAACAAGTATAATTATGTGCTTCACAATAGATCGTTAAAGCAATGTCTTAAAAATAATCTGAAAATAGATAAAATTCATAGAATTTTGGAATTTAAACAGTCTGATTGGTTTAAAAAGTTATATTGATCTAAATACATTAAAAAGAAAGAACTCTGCAAATACATTTGAGAAAAAACTTTTTTAAATTAATGAATAATTCAGTTTATGGTAAAACAATAGAAAATGTAGATAAACGTGTCGATGTAAAGTTAATAACTCATTGGGATAATATAGGAAAAACAATGGGTGCTAATACACTTATAAGTAAACCAAATCAATTTATTAAAACGTAAAGGTGTATTTCCTTATGAATATGTAAATAGTAGGGATATGCTTAATGAATCTGACTTGCCATCTCAAAATAATTTTTATAGCTCACTTAATGGCTGTAATATATCTGACGATGATTACAATCATGCCAAAAATGGTTTGGTATGCATTTGAAATGAAAACATTGGGGGAATATTCAGACTTATATTTAAAGTATTTATAATAACCAATAGTTTTATTTATTTAAAATGTTATACAATATTTTTAGCACCTATCCAACTGTTATGAGATTTATCTAAACCTAACCACTTTACAAAAACTCTTTTTCCTTTTTTCTGTAAAACTTTCTCAACTAGATATATATCTGGATATTTTGTTTTTTGTAGTTCTTTCGTTCGTAAAACGCGCCTGCAATTGATTGGCCAAGAGAATCATTAAGTAAATATGTGACTCGGATTAGTTAGTTGTACTTTTGATATAGTAAATATTTCGGTACTCCAGTTAGGAGTATACCCTTTTGCAAATAATGATTTGGTCTTGCTTAAACGAACATAATCTCCAACTTTATATTGACTTAAACCGACCCTTTTTATTCTATTGTATACATTTTCTAATAATTTTTTTTCATTTTTTATTGATACTTGAGATGGCTTCATATTAATTGTTGAATGATGAGAGTATTATTATATTTCTTAACAAGTGCATCAATGTTTTTAATCCAATTATAGTTGCCTTTTATACTAAAATCTTTCTACATGGCATTTTTTAGAGTTCTATTAAATCTTTCAACAATCGATGCTTTCATATTACTAAATGTACTATAATGGTTTATATCATACGAATCTATAACTTTTTTAAATTCAGTGTTATAAAATTCCTTTCCGTTATCTGTTTGTAAGTTTTTCGGAACCTTATTCTTATTTTTTAATAAATATTTTCAAATGCAACAGTAACGTCTTTTGCAGATTTTGATTTTACTGTAACTGCCCATGCATATTTAGAAAATATATCAATTACTGTGAGTAAATACTTGTAACCTTTGTTTTCTTTTGCATACGGAATCATTTCTACTAAATCAGCTTGCCAAGAATCATTTAGACCTTTTATGATTACATGTCTACGCTTATAGTTTTTAAGTGCAGGTTTATGTAACTCATTAATTATACCTATTTTTGTTTTGCTCATACTTATTATTACACAAAATTTATCAAGAACTAATATCTAAACTATGTTTTGTTTTTAATTCTGTAATTAATGTTGCAATTTTTTTATTTACTTCAATAAAGTTATTAATATAAGCATCATGAATATCTTTCTCTACAGCTTTTAAACGTCTATCTATAATAATTATAATATCGTCATATATATCATCTGTTTTAATTTGATACATCTAATTATCCATTTAATAATGAATTTTTCATTACCTTTAATGAACAAAGCTAAATTAGGCTTAATGAAAGATGAATGCGCGAGTAGTATAATTTGGGAGTTTGTTGGGTTAAGGTCAAAAAATGTATGCAATTGATATTGAGGGTTCATGCACAGCTAAAGCAAAAGGAATTAAGAAAAATATTGTAAACAAATTCAATATTAAAGATTATGTAAATTGTTTATCTCAGGATAACATATTATTGATCACAATGAATACCTTTAAATCTATTAAGCATACAATTTATACTCAAATGATAAGTAAAGTAGGTCTTAGTGGAAATGATAATAAAAGATATGTATTAACTGATGGTATAAGTACTTTAACACATGGACATTATAAAATTAGTACTAATTTTAAGTTAAGTTTAAGTTTTGTATAAATTTATATCTGTTTTAGTTAAGATAATTAAAATGTATATTTATATAACAATTGAAAAATAGCATGATGATCATGTTAACTTTGACTTTCCAAGTTTTCTAGAGTTTAAACACAAACCATTGAGTTTTATTATTATAAGATTTAATACATCCATATAAAATAAGATACACATATTTTTATTAGTAATGTTTTGTTATATATAATTCTTATATGATTACCACTGGTCATAAGAGCTCTAATATATATATATGCATAGACATATTAATGTATGTGTACATAAAGTGGATGACAATTGTATACGTTATATGCAGGAGCAGTACCCAACTTGAACGTACTGGGAACGTAACTTGAACGTACTAGGAACGTAACTTGCATGAACGTACTGGGAACTACGTTCCCATTACGTTTAAGTTACGTTCCCAGTACGTTCAAAAATGCTTGATGACAATTGTATACGTTATATGCAGGAGCAGTACCCAACTTGAACGTACTGGGAACGTAACTTGAACGTACTGGGAACGTAACTTGAACGTAATGGGAACGTAACTTGAACGTAATGGGAACGTAACTTGGAACGTAATTCAACGTAAGCTTACGTTGAATTACGTTCTTACGTTCCCATTACGTTCAAGTTACGTTCCCATTACGTTCAAGTTACGTTCCCAGTACGTTCAAGTTACGTTCCCAGTACGTTCAAGTTGGGTACTGCTCCTGCATTATAACGTATACAATTGTCATCAAGCATTTTTGAACGTACTGGGAACGTAACTTAAACGTAATGGGAACGTAGTTCCCAGTACGTTCATGCAAGTTACGTTCCTAGTACGTTCAAGTCTACGTTCCCAGTACGTTCAAGTTGGGTACTGCTCCTGCATATAACGTATACAATTGTCATCCACTTTATGTACACATACATTAATATGTCTATGCATATATATATATTAGAGCTCTTATGACCAGTGGTAATCATATAAGAATTATATATAACAAAACATTACTAATAAAATATGTGTATCTTATTTTATATGGATGTATTAAATCTTATAATAATAAAACTCAATGGTTTGTGTTTAAACTCTAGAAAACTTGGAAAGTCAAAGTTAACATGATCATCATGCTATTTTTCAATTGTTATATAAATATACATTTTAATTATCTTAACTAAAACAGATATAAATTTATACAAAACTTAAACTTAACTTAAAATTAGTACTAAATTTTATAATGTCCATGTGTTAAAGTACTTATACCATCAGTTAATACATATCTTTTATTATCATTTCCACTAAGACCTACTTTGACTTATCATTTGAGTATAAATTGTATGCTTAATAGATTTAAAGGTATTCATTGTGATCAATAATATGTTATCCTGAGATAAACAATTTACATAATCTTTAATATTGAATTTGTTTACAATATTTTTCTTAATTCTTTTGCTTTAGCTGTGCATGAACCCTCAATATCAATTGCATACATTTTTTGACCTTAACCCAACAAACTCCCAAATTATACTACTCGCGCATTCATCTTTCATTAAGCCTAATTTAGCTTTGTTCATTAAAGGTAATGAAAATTCATTATTAAATGGATAATTAGATGTATCAAATTAAAACAGATGATATATATGACGATATTATAATTATTATAGATAGACGTTTAAAAGCTGTAGAGAAAGATATTCATGATGCTTATATTAATAACTTTATTGAAGTAAATAAAAAAATTGCAACATTAATTACAGAATTAAAAACAAAACATAGTTTAGATATTAGTTCTTGATAAATTTTGTGTAATAATAAGTATGAGCAAAACAAAAATAGGTATAATTAATGAGTTACATAAACCTGCACTTAAAAACTATAAGCGTAGACATGTAATCATAAAAGGTCTAAATGATTCTTGGCAAGCTGATTTAGTAGAAATGATTCCGTATGCAAAAGAAAACAAAGGTTACAAGTATTTACTCACAGTAATTGATATATTTTCTAAATATGCATGGGCAGTTACAGTAAAATCAAAATCTGCAAAAGACGTTACTGTTGCATTTGAAAATATTTTATTAAAAATAAGAATAAGGTTCCGAAAACTTACAAACAGATAACGGAAAGGAATTTTATAACACTGAATTTAAAAAAGTTATAGATTCGTATGATATAAACCATTATAGTACATTTAGTAATATGAAAGCATCGATTGTTGAAAGATTAATAGAACTCTAAAAAATGCCATGTGGAAAGATTTTAGTATAAAAGGCAACTATAATTGGATTAAAAACATTGATGCACTTGTTAAGAAATATATTAATACTCATCATTCAACAAATTAATATGAAGCCATCTCAAGTATCAATAAAAAATGAAAAAAAATTATTAGAAAATGTATACAATAGAATAAAAAGGGTCGGTTTAAGTCAATATAAAGTTGGAGATTATGTTCGTTTAAGCAAAACCAAATCATTATTTGCAAAAGGGTATACTCCTAACTGGAGTACCGAAATATTTACTATATCAAAAGTACAACTAACTAATCCAGTCACATATTTACTTAATGATTCTCTTGGCCAATCAATTGCAGGCGCGTTTTACGAACAAGAACTACAAAAAACAAAATATCCAGATATATATCTAGTTGAGAAAGTTTTACAGAAAAAAGGAAAAAGAGTTTTTGTAAAGTGGTTAGGTTTAGATAAATCTCATAACAGTTGGATAGGTGCTAAAAATATTGTATAACATTTTAAATAAATACAACTATTGGTTATTATAAATACTTTAAATATAAGTCTGAATATTCCCCCAATGTTTTCATTTCAAATGCATACCAAACCATTTTGGCATGATTGTAATCATCGTCAGATATATTATAGCCATTAAGTGAGCTATAAAAATTATTTTGAGATGGCAAGTCAGATTCATTAAGCATATCCCTACTATTTACATATTCATAAGGAAATACACCTTTACGTTTTAATAAATTGATTGGTTTACTTATAAGTGTATTAGCACCCATTGTTTTTCCTATATTATCCCAATGAGTTATTAACTTTACATCGACACGTTTATCTACATTTTCTATTGTTTTACCATAAACTGAATTATTCATTAATTTAAAAAAGTTTTTTCTCAAATGTATTTGCAGAGTTCTTTCTTTTTAATGTATTTAGATCAATATAACTTTTTAACCAATCAGACTGTTTAAATTCCAAAATTCTATGAATTTTATCTATTTTCAGATTATTTTTAAGACATTGCTTTAACGATCTATTGTGAAGCACATAATTATACTTGTTATTTAGATTTGGTATTAATTTAACGTCATTTGTTTTAATGCAAGGTGGTTTAATATTTTCGGCACAGAAAGGTAGATCATTGTGTTCATCGTGCAAATAATTAGGATATCTTAAATCGACTTCTAATATATAACCAACATCTGAGTTATCTTCAATAGCTTTAGTTATTTGCATCCCAATACATTAAATATTGAGAATCTTTATTTGAATCATAATTGGACATATATTTATTATTTGCAATTCCATGTCTGTGAGAGCATTGTGATATTCCACCTCTTACACCTTTTTTAATAAAATGTAACATATCAATATCTGTTAAAAGTTCTAATTCAATACTTGTATAATTTAACATAACATCCCAAGAAAGTCCTGGTGCTGTATAATATTGACAGGGATCTAAATTATATGTTTTATAGCAAAATATCTGTTAACAACTAGAACATCGATCATTAAATATAAGTCTGAATATTCCCCCAATGTTTTCATTTCAAATGCATACCAAACCATTTTGGCACTGATTGTAATCATCGTCAGATATATTACAGCCATTAAGTGAGCTATAAAAATTATTTTGAGATGGCAAGTCAGATTCATTAAGCATATCTACTATTTACATATTCATAAGGAAATACACCTTTACGTTTTAATAAATTGAAATGATTTTCATTCGGATAGAATTTTTTAATTCGAAAAATTGTTCTGATAATAAATTTTTTGCAAGTGTTTCTAAACTAGAATGCATAAATCTAAGTTTAATATAGCAGTTATGAACTTTATCATTTTTATCGACTTTTGATTCCACCAAAATATGTTTCGTAAAAGATATATACTTTTCCTTATTTTCTGGAATAACTTCAATTTTTTCACTATCATTACCTAATTCTTTTACAATTATATGGCTATCGTAATTACTTAAGTTATGGAATATGACAGGTATAAACTTTGGAATTGTAAATTTTAAATTGCAATGATTATGAGCAGCTCCTCGTTAATTACCAGTTAAATGACAATGATCTAACACTTTATCACCATTGAGGATACCTTCACAAATATGACAAATAGAAGCTTCATCATATTCCTGTTTTTGCCAATCAGATAATTTATTTAAAGGCTTCACTTTATTTAAGACTTTATAAATTTGTTTAGCGTCTTCAGTTATTGTTTCAATAAATACTTTAACGCAATTAATACCTCTGTATGTAACAAACTTACTTAAGGAATCATTAAAGGAACATTTAATATAATAAGCAAAAGAATATGGTTCATGAATTTGAATATTATTTGAAAATGATGTATATTATATGTTTTATAGCCCACATCTCGAAAATTTTCAAAAATATCTGTTAACAACAGAACATCGATCTTTAAATATTAGTCTGAATATTCCCCTAATGTTTTCATTTCAAATGCATACTAAACCATTTTGGCATGATTGTAATCATCGTCAGATATATTACAGCCATTAAGTGAGCTATAAAAATTATTTTGAAATGGCAAGTCAGATTCATTAAGCATATCCCTACTATTTACATATTCATAAGGAAATACACCTTTACGTTTTAATAAATTGAAATGATTTTCATTCGGATAGAATTTTTTTAATTCGAAAAATTGTTCTGATAATAAATTTTTTGCAAGTGTTTCTAAACTAGAATGCATAAATCGTAAAGAATCAATAAATCTAAGTTTAATATAGCAGTTATGAACTTTATCATTTTTATCGACTTTTGATTCCACCAAAATATGTTTCGTAAAAGATATATACTTTTCCTTATTTTCTGGAATAACTTCAATTTTTTCACTATCATTACCTAATTCTTTTACAATTATATGGCTATCGTAATTACTTAAGTTATGGAATATGACAGGTATAAACTTTGGAATTGTAAATTTTAAACTGCAATGATTATGAGCAGCTCCTCGTTAATTACCAGTTAAATGACAATGATCTAACACTTTATCACCATTGAGGATACCTTCACAAATATGGCAAATAGAAGCTTCATCATATTCCTGTTTTTGCCAATCAGATAATTTATTTAAAGGCTTCACTTTATTTAAGACTTTATAAATTTGTTTAGCGTCTTCAGTTATTGTTTCAATAAATACTTTAACGCAATTAATACCTCTGTACGTAACAAACTTACTTAAGGAATCATTAAAGGAACATTTAATATGGTTCATGAATTTGAATATTATTTGAAAATGATGTATTAGTTTCAGGATAACAAGTACTAATGGGTTTTAATAATGTTTCAAAATCTCCATATATCACAAATGGAACGCGTAATTGATTCTTATGATTATCGAATTTTAAAATGTTTTGAGATATCATATTACCCAATTTATCTTTAGCGTTATACTTAGAAGGAAGGATTGTATATATCTTATTGCAATCATATTCTAAATGTCTATTTAACTGATCTTCTGTGTTAAAAAATGAAAAGCATCCATCACACAAAAATTGTTTACTAGTATGCTTAGTAAATTGACTTCTTATTAATCTTGATATATTTTTAATCCAACAATAATGTCCATTACTCAAATCTTCAATATACAATAAATTAACATGTTGTTTCTTCTTTTTAGATGTATAATGCAACGGTCCCACAATGAAATTATTTTCAAGTCCATAAACATTCACACTTATATCATTATTCTTCTCAAATGTTCTAATATCTTTTAATTTCATCGGTAATTCTATACCATTTGAATTAAGTACTTTTGAATAATGTTGATATGATGTAACTCTATCCATACTTTTTGATGCTGGATACAATGCTGAAGTTATAGCCCACATAAAGCAAGCTTGATCATTATTTACTACATTTACTATAGCCTTTTTATCTTTAACTTTCTTTGGTAAATCAATATAAGATGATCCCCGCAAAGGATTATATCTGTTAATATTTATTTCCAAATGCATTATTTCCTTAAGACTCCATGGAATCACCTTATGGTAAAACCGGCCCTGTTTTAAACACAAAAGCACCACGCAATATTGTTTAAGTATTTTTTTGACAAAAGAATGTTAATTATTAGGTATTATTATACTTTTGCTGTATATGAACATGAATTTCAAAAATAAACAATTACACAAAATAATATTTCGATTTTCTTTTTATCTAAACTAGAAACACTTTAAAGACTGCGTTCATTAACAATGTATAGTGGATTTTATTATTTCTGCAGGATGTCATCTCACTTGCTGACACTAAAGGTTATATTTGATAACCATGACTTAAAAGACTCCTATTTTGTAACTGCTTACCTGACAGCTGATAACTTCTGACAATTTTTCAAAGGCCTATATTTTACAAATTACGCTACTCATACCAGTTCCAAGGTATAGGATCCGTGTTGCTTTTTATTTAATGTCTTCTGATAGTTTTGTCTTAACTTACATAGCTTAATTTAGAAAATATATAGACGTCCGGTAAACAGTTAGAAAATAGGAGCCTCATTTGTAAAAGTATGTTTATAAAGTTGGCTACCAGAACCTCAAATATTTAGTTATTTTTTAATATATTGCAATACAATAAGAGATATTTACACATCTATCGTAACTATTTCAATAATTTATAAAAATTCATTATATATTTGTTATTTTACTATCTCTTTTATATACCCTAAAATGTATTATTTGAGTGCGTATGAGAAACATGTATGAAGCTGTATAAAGTGCTGCATTATATCAGGCGTAATGTAGAGCCTTTTTAAGTTTTTAAATATAGCTAAGAAATCATAATATGCGAAGAAATAATATGCTTTAACCTACTAACGGTATTGCTCAAAATACTCGTCGCTCAGACAAGAATATAATATTTTATTATATATATTTATTATTATTTAAATATAACTTGAGATAAAAGAATGTATCTAAAACTATTTTTTTATAAGTGTATGGAACGAAACAATGTAACAACTGTCAAATGAAATAGCAAATGGTGAGAATCGACGAACTTGAGCGAATCAAACCGAGACCGAGTTAAACTGTTTGGTAATGGGTTTATGTACTATGTCTTAATTTCTATAAAAGTGTACTATAAAGATTTTGTGCCCATATTTGGTTAAGTCATGCAATTTTGTATTCATATTGTTCAAGTCATGTAAATTCAATGGATGAATTAGCACCCTTATACTTTATGAATTATCCTTATTTGGATATATTTTCTATGTACAACAAAATTTACAATCTATTAGTAATTAGTGCAATAAAATTAATCATTAAGAATCCAATCAAGTGAGTCTTGGCTCTCATATCCAGGGTCTCCAAATTCAGATATAAAAAGTAACCCGGCTCTAAAAGTTTCACAGAAATTATTCTGATTGATTATAATTTCATCAAAGAATTTAAATTGATTAAACATATTTAAATCTATTAACAAATGACACTGTAATCCACAATTTAACTTTAAATCAATGCCTAAATTAAATTTATTTGGTATATATATTATGTTTAAATATATCTTACTTATATTATCAATTAATATCAATAATAACTAAATAAATAAAAGAATTATATACATTTTAAATTTTTATATATTATAAATTAAGTAATTACAATAGTTTTGATATTTCTTCTAATATATACGACATGTTTGAAATTATTATCATTTTGCTGACGCCGGCTAACACGTGTGCTTCAAGTTACATTCGAAGGAATGCGTTATAAATACACTGTTATAAATAATTTAACACTGTCATAATCTTATAACCAATAACAAATCAAACATAAGAATTAATATCGGTATCTCACTCTTTACCATTAGATATTAATTATTACACACGTAATACTTATTATCGCTATCTCACTCTTTCATATTACCCCACTATTACCCTCAACATTGTCTAGCCACGCCACCTCACTCCTTACCCCACCCTTACCCCCTTTTACATTCTTCCAAGTCTAGCCACGCCCCCTCTGCATATCGTGACCTAAATGCATCCCCACCACCAATAATTTCCAACTCATAGTATGATTTAAGCCAGAAACGGCCCTACTCATCTACTTATATACCAATAAGTATTATTCTGGAACACCCTATTCCAAGCATAAATCTTCAATTATTTCAATATTTTCATATATTTCATATACTGGCAACCCTTTTTAGACACCTTGTATTTATTCTCCTATACTAATAACATGGGACGTACGTCGCTTACCTATACTTAAATTCCCTCCCATGGGAGGCGCAAGAACTCTCATAAACCCTCTACTTTGCTGCTACACAAAAACCAAAATAATATGCAGTCATCTAAAACTTGTCGATATACTCTTTAGTTAAATAAGATGAGTAACCTACGATTGCCGTTTATATAATACCTCTAAATATATATATATATATATATATATATATATATATATATATATATATATATATATATATATATATGTAAATATATATATATATATAAATGTATATATATATATATAAAAATTTTCTTATATTCTTATATTATATAACGCATAAATTGAAAATATTTTTTATTTTGATAAAAAAAATATATTTTTTTAGTAAAATTATATGTGTGGCGAGTTTATTTATTATTTCAATTTAAAAATAGAATTAAATATGAAATGTAATTACAATTTATTTTATTGGATTCAAATCATACACGCCTAAAGGACGAATTGCGACGGGGGTAAGTTCTACTTAGAATATATTCTCTATATAATCCACTCATTTATTTTTGGTAAAACGTCATTGAACAAGAGGTAGCAATGTTTAATTTATTAAATGAAAAAATCTCTCTGTTTAAAAGAAACTGTTTGTTTTCTGTTTAATTAACGTGTTGACAGGTGAGAGAT
>CAVMBN010000154.1:0-44242 GCA_963678705.1 Panorpa germanica
GTTAATTTATTGTATATTGAAGATTTGAGTAATGGACATTATTGTTGGATTAAAAATATATCAAGATTAATAAGAAGTCAATTTACTAAGCATACTAGTAAACAATTTTTGTGTGATGGATGCTTTTCATTTTTTAACACAGAAGATCAGTTAAATAGACATTTAGAATATGATTGCAATAAGATATATACAATCCTTCCTTCTAAGTATAACGCTAAAGATAAATTGGGTAATATGATATCTCAAAACATTTTAAAATTCGATAATCATAAGAATCAATTACGCGTTCCATTTGTGATATATGGAGATTTTGAAACATTATTAAAACCCATTAGTACTTGTTATCCTGAAACTAATACATCATTTTCAAATAATATTCAAATTCATGAACCATATTAAATGTTCCTTTAATGATTCCTTAAGTAAGTTTGTTACGTACAGAGGTATTAATTGCGTTAAAGTATTTATTGAAACAGTAACTGAAGACGCTAAACAAATTTATAAAGTCTTAAATAAAGTGAGGCCTTTAAATAAATTATCTGATTGGCAAAAAACAGGAATATGATGAAGCTTCTATTTGCCATATTTGTGAAGGTATCCTCAATGGTGATAAAGTGTTAGATCATTGTCATTTAACTGGTAATTAACGAGGAGCTGCTCATAATCATTGCAATTTAGAATTTACAATTCCAAAGTTTATACCTGTCATATTCCATAACTTAAGTAATTACGATAGCCATATAATTGTAAAAGAATTAGGTAATGATAGTGAAAAAATTGAAGTTATTCCAGAAAATAAGGAAAAGTATATATCTTTTACGAAACATATTTTGGTGGAATCAAAAGTCGATAAAAATGATAAAGTTCATAACTGCTATATCAAACTTAGATTTATTGATTCTTTACGATTTATGCATTCTAGTTTAGAAACACTTGCAAAAAATTTATTATCAGAACAATTTTTCGAATTAAAAAAATTCTATCCGAATGAAAATCATTTCAATTTATTAAAACGTAAAGGTGTATTTCCTTATGAATATGTAAATAGTAGGGATATGCTTAATGAATCTGACTTGCCATCTCAAAATAATTTTTATAGCTCACTTAATGGCTGTAATATATCTGACGATGATTACAATCATGCCAAAATGGTTTAGTATGCATTTGAAATGAAAACATTAGGGGAATATTCAGACTTATATTTAAAGATCGATGTTCTGTTGTAAACAGATATTTTTGAAAATTTTAGAGATGTGGGCTATAAAACATATAATATACATCATTTTCAAATAATATTCAAATTCATGAACCATATTCTTTTGCTTATTATAATAAATGTTCCTTTAATGATTCCTTAAGTAAGTTTGTTACATACAGAGGTATTAATTGCGTTAAAGTATTTATTGAAACAATAACTGATACGTACAGAGGTATTAATTGCGTTAAAGTATTTATTGAAACAATAACTGAAGACGCTAAACAAATTTATAAAGTCTTAAATAAAGTGAAGCCTTTAAATAAATTATCTGATTGGCAAAAACAGGAATATGATGAAGCTTCTATTTGCCATATTTGTGAAGGTATCCTCAATGGTGATAAAGTGTTAGATCATTGTCATTTAACTGGTAATTAACGAGGAGCTGCTCATAATCATTGCAATTTAAAATTTACAATTTCAAAGTTTATACCTGTCATATTCCATACCTTAAGTAATTACGATAGCCATATAATTGTAAAAGAATTAGGTAATGATAGTGAAAAAATTGAAGTTATTCCAGAAAATAAGGAAAAGTATATATCTTTTACGAAACATATTTTGGTGGAATCAAAAGTCGATAAAAATGATAAAGTTCATAACTGCTATATTAAACTTAGATTTATTGATTCTTTACGATTTATGCATTCTAGTTTAGAAACACTTGCAAAAAATTTATTATCAGAACAATTTTTCGAATTAAAAAAATTCTATCCGAATGAAAATCATTTCAATTTATTAAAACGTAAAGGTGTATTTTCTTATGAATATGTAAATAGTAGGGATATGCTTAATGAATCTGACTTGCCATCTCAAAATAATTTTTATAGCTCACTTAATGGCTGTAATATATCTGACGATGATTACAATCATGCTAAATGAAAACATTGGGGGAATATTCAGACTTATATTTAAAGATCGATGTTCTGTTGTTAACAGATATTTTGCTATAAAACATATAATTTAGATCCCTGTCAATATTATACAGCACCAGGACTTTCTTGGGATGCTATGTTAAATTATACAAGTATTGAATTAGAACTTTTAACAGATATTGATATGTTACATTTTATTAAAAAAGGTATAAGAGGTGGAATATCACAATGCTCTCACAGACATGGAATTGCAAATAATAAATATATGTCCAATTATGATTCAAATAAAGATTCTCAATATTTAATGTATTGGGATGCAAATAACTAAAGCTATTGAAGATAACTCAGATGTTGGTTATATATTAGAAGTCGATTTAAGATATCCTAATTATTTGCACGATGAACACAATGACCTACCTTTCTGTGCCGAAAATATTAAACCACCTTGCATTAAAACAAATGACGTTAAATTAATACCAAATCTAAATAACAAGTATAATTTTGTGCTTCACAATAGATCGTTAAAGCAATGTCTTAAAAATAATCTGAAAATATAGGTGTAAAACACCATTTAATATGAATACTGGGGTTGTTTCTGAAGTGTCCTGTATTTTTCCTTCAATGTATAAGTAAGATTCCGAGGGTAATGTATATACATTATGTTGATTTATTGAGATACGGATTTCGTCATTATTTTCAAAAGTAGTAGTAGAATATGGGTTATATGTATGTATCTCATATTGACTTATAGATTCATCGAAAACGATTTTATCTTCAATATTAAGCATATGAGCGGTCATTGTAGAGTATTTATTTTAAATCCTAACGACTTAAGAAACTGTTTATTTTTTAATGTTATCCTCTTAAAAGGCTTGGTTGGACTACGCTGAGTTTGATTAAACGACGAATTATATATTGTTTTTAAATTATGACATATACCCATTATTGAATCTTTCGTATGTGCAATCTGCAGGAAATTTTTTCTTTTCTAAAATTGATAAGTTCACCTTCTTTATTAACAATTTTTATAGAAATATTATCTATTTTCTGTACAACGATTGGAAGATAAATGATTTGCTTTGGAATTTCTATTATCTTATATCCTGGTGGAACTGCAGGTGAAAACTCATGAATTGTGTGTACTATGGTATAGAATTACCGATGAAATTAAAAGATATTAGAACATTTGAGAAGAATAATGATATAAGTGTGAATGTTTATGGACTTGAAAATAATTTCATTGTGGGACCGTTGCATTATACATCTAAAAAGAAGAAACAACATGTTAATTTATTGTATATTGAAGATTTGAGTAATGGACATTATTGTTGGATTAAAAATATATCAAGATTAATAAGAAGTCAATTTACTAAGCATACTAGTAAACAATTTTTGTGTGATGGATGCTTTTCATTTTTTAACACAGAAGATCAGTTAAATAGACATTTAGAATATGATTGCAATAAGATATATACAATCCTTCCTTCTAAGTATAACGCTAAAGATAAATTGGGTAATATGATATCTTAAAACATTTTAAAATTCGATAATCATAAGAATCAATTACGCGTTCCATTTGTGATATATGGAGATTTTGAAACATTATTAAAACCCATTAGTACTTGTTATCCTGAAACTAATACATCATTTTCAAATAATATTCAAATTCATGAACCATATTCTTTTGCTTATTATATTAAATGTTCCTTTAATGATTCCTTAAGTAAGTTTGTTACGTACAGAGGTATTAATTGCGTTAAAGTATTTATTGAAACAATATACAGATACAGATTCATTAATATATCAAATTAAAACAGATGATATATATGACGATATTAAGTGTAATCTAGATAAATTTGATACATCTAATTATCCATTTAATAATGAATTTTCATTACCTTTAATGAACAAAGCTAAATAAGGCTTAATGAAAGATGAATGCGCGAGTAGTATAATTTGGGAGTTTGTTGGGTTAAGGTCAAAAAATGTATGCAATTGATATTGAGGGTTCATGCACAGCTAAAGCAAAAGGAATTAAGAAAAATATTGTAAACAAATTCAATATTAAAGATTATGTAAATTGTTTATCTCAGGATAACATATTATTAATCACAATGAATACCTTTAAATCTATTAAGCATACAATTTATACTCAAATGATAAGTAAAGTAGGTCTTAGTGGAAATGATAATAAAAGATATGTATTAACTGATGGTATAAGTACTTTAACACATGGACATTATAAAATTTAGTACTAATTTTAAGTTAAGTTTAAGTTTTGTATAAATTTATATCTGTTTTAGTTAAGATAATTAAAATGTATATTTATATAACAATTGAAAAATAGCATGATGATCATGTTAACTTTGACTTTCCAAGTTTTCTATAGTTTAAACAAGTTTGTAATTTATGTTGGGATTCAAATAAATATTCCTTTATGGTATAAGATAATTAAAATGTATATTTATATAACAATTGAAAAATAGCATATTTGTAAATAAATAATAATAATATATAAACACAAACCCTTGAGTTTTATTATTATAAGATTTAATACATCCATATAAAATAAGATACACATATTTTATTAGTAATGTTTTGTTATATATAATTCTTATATGATTAACACTGGTCATAAGAGCTCTAATATATATATATATATATATATATATATATATATATATATATATATATATATATATATATATATATATATATATGCATAGACATATTAATGTATGCGTACATTAAGTGCATGACAATTGTATACGTTATATGCAGGAGCAGTACCCAACTTGAACGTACTGGGAACGTAACTTGAACGTACTGGGAACGTAACTTGAACGTACTAGGAACGTAACTTGCATGAACGTACTGGGAACTACGTTCCCATTACGTTTAAGTTACGTTCCCAGTACGTTCAAAAATGCTTGATGACAATTGTATACGTTATATGCAGGAGCAGTACCCAACTTGAACGTACTGGGAACGTAACTTGAACGTACTGGGAACGTAACTTGGAACGTAATTCAACGTAAGCTTACGTTCAAGTTGGGTACTGCTCCTGCATATAACGTATACAATTGTCATCAAGCATTTTTGAACGTACTGGGAACGTAACTTAAACGTAATGGGAACGTAGTTCCCAGTACGTTCATGCAAGTTACGTTCCTAGTACGTTCAAGTTACGTTCCCAGTACGTTCAAGTTACGTTCCCAGTACGTTCAAGTTGGGTACTGCTCCTGCATATAACGTATACAATTGTCATGCACTTAATGTACGCATACATTAATATGTCTATGCATATATATATATATATATATATATATATATATATATATATATATATATATATATATATATATATTAGAGCTCTTATGACCAGTGTTAATCATATAAGAATTATATATAACAAAACATTACTAATAAAATATGTGTATCTTATTTTATATGGATGTATTAAATCTTATAATAATAAAACTCAAGGGTTTGTGTTTATATATTATTATTATTTATTTACAAATATGCTATTTTTCAATTGTTATATAAATATACATTTTAATTATCTTATACCATAAAGGAATATTTATTTGAATCCCAACATAAATTACAAACTTGTTTAAACTATAGAAAACTTGGAAAGTCAAAGTTAACATGATCATCATGCTATTTTTCAATTGTTATATAAATATACATTTTAATTATCTTAACTAAAACAGATATAAATTTATACAAAACTTAAACTTAACTTAAAATTAGTACTAAATTTTATAATGTCCATGTGTTAAAGTACTTATACCATCAGTTAATACATATCTTTTATTATCATTTCCACTAAGACCTACTTTACTTATCATTTGAGTATAAATTGTATGCTTAATAGATTTAAAGGTATTCATTGTGATTAATAATATGTTATCCTGAGATAAACAATTTACATAATCTTTAATATTGAATTTGTTTACAATATTTTTCTTAATTCCTTTTGCTTTAGCTGTGCATGAACCCTCAATATCAATTGCATACATTTTTTGACCTTAACCCAACAAACTCCCAAATTATACTACTCGCGCATTCATCTTTCATTAAGCCTTATTTAGCTTTGTTCATTAAAGGTAATGAAAATTCATTATTAAATGGATAATTAGATGTATCAAATTTATCTAGATTACACTTAATATCGTCATATATATCATCTGTTTTAATTTGATATATTAATGAATCTGTATCTGTATATTGTTTCAATAAATACTTTAACGCAATTAATACCTCTGTACGTAACAAACTTACTTAAGGAATCATTAAAGGAACATTTAATATAATAAGCAAAAGAATATGGTTCATGAATTTGAATATTATTTGAAAATGATGTATTAGTTTCAGGATAACAAGTACTAATGGGTTTTAATAATGTTTCAAAATCTCCATATATCACAAATGGAACGCGTAATTGATTCTTATGATTATCGAATTTTAAAATGTTTTAAGATATCATATTACCCAATTTATCTTTAGCGTTATACTTAGAAGGAAGGATTGTATATATCTTATTGCAATCATATTCTAAATGTCTATTTAACTGATCTTCTGTGTTAAAAAATGAAAAGCATCCATCACACAAAAATTGTTTACTAGTATGCTTAGTAAATTGACTTCTTATTAATCTTGATATATTTTTAATCCAACAATAATGTCCATTACTCAAATCTTCAATATACAATAAATTAACATGTTGTTTCTTCTTTTTAGATGTATAATGCAACGGTCCCACAATGAAATTATTTTCAAGTCCATAAACATTCACACTTATATCATTATTCTTCTCAAATGTTCTAATATCTTTTAATTTCATCGGTAATTCTATACCATAGTACACACAATTCATGAGTTTTCACCTGCAGTTCCACCAGGATATAAGATAATAGAAATTCCAAAGCAAATCATTTATCTTCCAATCGTTGTACAGAAAATAGATAATATTTCTATAAAAATTGTTAATAAAGAAGGTGAACTTATCAATTTTAGAAAAGAAAAAATTTCCTGCAAATTGCACATACGAAAGATTCAATAATGGGTATATGTCATAATTTAAAAACAATATATAATTCGTCGTTTAATCAAACTCAGCGTAGTCCAACCAAGCCTTTTAAGAGGATAACATTAAAAAATAAACAGTTTCTTAAGTCGTTAGGATTTAAAATAAATACTCTACAATGACCGCTCATATGCTTAATATTGAAGATAAAATCGTTTTCGATGAATCTATAAGTCAATATGAGATACATACATATAACCCATATTCTACTACTACTTTTGAAAATAATGACGAAATCCGTATCTCAATAAATCAACATAATGTATATACATTACCCTCGGAATCTTACTTATACATTGAAGGAAAAATACAGGACACTTCAGAAACAACCCCAGTATTCATATTAAATGGTGTTTTACACCTATATTTTCAGATTATTTTTAAGACATTGCTTTAACGATCTATTGTGAAGCACAAAATTATACTTGTTATTTAGATTTGGTATTAATTTAACGTCATTTGTTTTAATGCAAGGTGGTTTAATATTTTCGGCACAGAAAGGTAGATCATTGTGTTCATCGTGCAAATAATTAGGATATCTTAAATCGACTTCTAATATATAACCAACATCTGAGTTATCTTCAATAGCTTTAGTTATTTGCATCCCAATACATTAAATATTGAGAATCTTTATTTGAATCATAATTGGACATATATTTATTATTTGCAATTCCATGTCTGTGAGAGCATTGTGATATTCCACCTCTTATACCTTTTTTAATAAAATGTAACATATCAATATCTGTTAAAAGTTCTAATTCAATACTTGTATAATTTAACATAGCATCCCAAGAAAGTCCTGGTGCTGTATAATATTGACAGGGATCTAAATTATATGTTTTATAGCAAAATATCTGTTAACAACAGAACATCGATCTTTAAATATAAGTCTGAATATTCCCCCAATGTTTTCATTTAGCATGATTGTAATCATCGTCAGATATATTACAGCCATTAAGTGAGCTATAAAAATTATTTTGAGATGGCAAGTCAGATTCATTAAGCATATCCCTACTATTTACATATTCATAAGAAAATACACCTTTACGTTTTAATAAATTGAAATGATTTTCATTCGGATAGAATTTTTTTAATTCGAAAAATTGTTCTGATAATAAATTTTTTGCAAGTGTTTCTAAACTAGAATGCATAAATCGTAAAGAATCAATAAATCTAAGTTTAATATAGCAGTTATGAACTTTATCATTTTTATCGACTTTTGATTCCACCAAAATATGTTTCGTAAAAGATATATACTTTTCCTTATTTTCTGGAATAACTTCAATTTTTTCACTATCATTACCTAATTCTTTTACAATTATATGGCTATCGTAATTACTTAAGGTATGGAATATGACAGGTATAAACTTTGAAATTGTAAATTTTAAATTGCAATGATTATGAGCAGCTCCTCGTTAATTACCAGTTAAATGACAATGATCTAACACTTTATCACCATTGAGGATACCTTCACAAATATGGCAAATAGAAGCTTCATCATATTCCTGTTTTTGCCAATCAGATAATTTATTTAAAGGCTTCACTTTATTTAAGACTTTATAAATTTGTTTAGCGTCTTCAGTTATTGTTTCAATAAATACTTTAACGCAATTAATACCTCTGTACGTATCAGTTATTGTTTCAATAAATACTTTAACGCAATTAATACCTCTGTATGTAACAAACTTACTTAAGGAATCATTAAAGGAACATTTATTATAATAAGCAAAAGAATATGGTTCATGAATTTGAATATTATTTGAAAATGATGTATATTATATGTTTTATAGCCCACATCTCTAAAATTTTCAAAAATATCTGTTTACAACAGAACATCGATCTTTAAATATAAGTCTGAATATTCCCCTAATGTTTTCATTTCAAATGCATACTAAACCATTTTGGCATGATTGTAATCATCGTCAGATATATTACAGCCATTAAGTGAGCTATAAAAATTATTTTGAGATGGCAAGTCAGATTCATTAAGCATATCCCTACTATTTACATATTCATAAGGAAATACACCTTTACGTTTTAATAAATTGAAATGATTTTCATTCGGATAGAATTTTTTTAATTCGAAAAATTGTTCTGATAATAAATTTTTTGCAAGTGTTTCTAAACTAGAATGCATAAATCGTAAAGAATCAATAAATCTAAGTTTGATATAGCAGTTATGAACTTTATCATTTTTATCGACTTTTGATTCCACCAAAATATGTTTCGTAAAAGATATATACTTTTCCTTATTTTCTGGAATAACTTCAATTTTTTCACTATCATTACCTAATTCTTTTACAATTATATGGCTATCGTAATTACTTAAGTTATGGAATATGACAGGTATAAACTTTGGAATTGTAAATTCTAAATTGCAATGATTATGAGCCGCTCCTCGTTAATTACCAGTTAAATGACAATGATCTAACACTTTATCACCATTGAGGATACCTTCACAAATATGGCAAATAGAAGCTTCATCATATTCCTGTTTTTTGCCAATCAGATAATTTATTTAAAGGCCTCACTTTATTTAAGACTTTATAAATTTGTTTAGCGTCTTCAGTTACTGTTTCAATAAATACTTTAACGCAATTAATACCTCTGTACGTAACAAACTTACTTAAGGAATCATTAAAGGAACATTTAATATGGTTCATGAATTTGAATATTATTTGAAAATGATGTATTAGTTTCAGGATAACAAGTACTAATGGGTTTTAATAATGTTTCAAAATCTCCATATATCACAAATGGAACGCGTAATTGATTCTTATGATTATCGAATTTTAAAATGTTTTGAGATATCATATTACCCAATTTATCTTTAGCGTTATACTTAGAAGGAAGGATTGTATATATCTTATTGCAATCATATTCTAAATGTCTATTTAACTGATCTTCTGTGTTAAAAAATGAAAAGCATCCATCACACAAAAATTGTTTACTAGTATGCTTAGTAAATTGACTTCTTATTAATCTTGATATATTTTTAATCCAACAATAATGTCCATTACTCAAATCTTCAATATACAATAAATTAACATGTTGTTTCTTCTTTTTAGATGTATAATGCAACGGTCCCACAATGAAATTATTTTCAAGTCCATAAACATTCACACTTATATCATTATTCTTCTCAAATGTTCTAATATCTTTTAATTTCATCGGTAATTCTATACCATTTGAATTAAGTACTTTTGAATAATGTTGATATGATGTAACTCTATCCATACTTTTTGATGCTGGATATAATGCTAAAGTTATAGCCCACATAAAGCAAGCTTGATCATTATTTACTACATTTACTATAGCCTTTTAATCTTTAACTTTCTTTGGTAAATCAATATAAGATGATCCCCGCAAAGGATTATATCTGTTAATATTTATTTCCAAATGCATTATTTCCTTAAGACTCCATGGAATCACCTTATGGTAAAACCGGCCCTGTTTTAAACACAAAAGCACCACGCAATATTGTTTAAGTATTTTTTGACAAAAGAATGTTAATTATTAGGTATTATTATACTTTTGCTGTATATGAACATGAATTTCAAAAATAAACAATTACACAAAATAATATTTCGATTTTCTTTTTATCTAAACTAGAAACACTTTAAAGACTGCGTTCATTAACAATGTATAGTGGATTTTATTATTTCTGCAGGATGTCATCTCACTTGCTGACACTAAAAGTTATATTTGATAACCATGACTTAAAAGGCTCCTATTTTGTAACTGCTTACCTGACAGCTGATAACTTCTGACAATTTTTCAAAGGCCTATATTTTACAAATTACGCTACTCATACCAGTTCCAAGGTATAGGATCCGTGTTGCTTTTTATTTAATGTCTTCTGATAGTTTTGTCTTAACTTACATAGCTTAATTTAGAAAATATATAGACGTCCGGTAAACAGTTAGAAAATAGGAGCCTCATTTCTGTAAAAGTATGTTTATAAAGTTGGCTACCAGAACCTCAAATATTTAGTTATTTTTTAATATATTGCAATACAATAAGAGATATTTACACATCTATCGTAACTATTTCAATAATTTATAAAAATTCATTATATATTTGTTATTTTACTATCTCTTTTATATACCCTAAAATGTATTATTTGAGTGCGTATGAGAAACATGTATGAAGCTGTATAAAGTGCTGCATTATATCAGGCGTAATGTAGAGCCTTTTTAAGTTTTTAAATATAGCTAAGAAATCATAATATGCGAAGAAATAATATGCTTTAACCTACTAACGGTATTGCTCAAAATACTCGTCGCTCAGACAAGAATATAATATTTTATTATATATATTTATTATTATTTAAATATAACTTGAGATAAAAGAATGTATCTAAAACTATTTTTTTATAAGTGTATGGAACGAAACAATGTAACAACTGTCAAATGAAATATCAAATGGTGAGAATCGACGAACTTGACCGAATCAAACCGAGACCGAGTTAAACTGTTTGGTAATGGGTTTATGTACTATGTCTTAATTTCTATAAAAGTGTACTATAAAAATTTTGTGCCCATATTTGGTTAAGTCATGCAATTTTGTATTCATATTGTTCAAGTCATGTAAATTCAATGGATGAATTAGCACCCTTATACTTTATGAATTATCCTTATTTGGATATATTTTCTATGTACAACAAAATTTACAATCTATTAGTAATTAGTGCAATAAAATTAATCATTAAGAATCCAATCAAGTGAGTCTTGGCTCTCATATCCAGGGTCTCCAAATTCAGATATAAAAAGTAACCCGGCTCTAAAAGTTTCACAGAAATTATTCTGATTGATTATAATCTCATCAAAGAATTTAAATTGATTAAACATATTTAAATCTATTAACAAATGACACTGTAATCCACAATTTAACTTTAAATCAATGCCTAAATTAAATTTATTTGGTATATATATTATGTTTAAATATATCTTACTTATATTATCAATTAATATCAATAATAACTAAATAAATAAAAGAATTATATACATTTTAAATTTTTATATATTATAAATTAAGTAATTACAATAGTTTTGATATTTTTTCTAATATATACGACATGTTTGAAATTATTATCATTTTGCTGACGCCGGCTAACACGTGTGCTTCAAGTTACATTCGAAGGAATGCGCTATAAATACACTGTTATAAATAATTTAACACTGTCATAATCTTATAACCAATAACAAATCAAACATAAGAATTAATATCGGTATCTCACTCTTTACCATTAGATATTAATTATTACACACGTAATAATTAATATCGCTATCTCACTCTTTCATATTATCCCAACTATTACCCCCCATTGTCTAGCCACGCCACCTCACTCCTTACCCCACCCTTACCCCCCTTTTACATTCTTCCAAGTCTAGCCACGCCCTCTCTGCATATCGTGACCTAAATGCATCCTCACTCCAAACTGTCCTAGAACCGGCTCTACTACCCTACTGACTTACTTGATAGTGGGCGGCAACCTTTTGTCTTCCGTATATTTGTAGTGTTTATATGAGGTCTTCCTTATATATCTCTACAGATTTTTTGAATTTATTACCCACTTGTTGTTTTAGCACTAACACTAACCTAATTATTATCACTTTTTTTGTCTATCGCACTTATTAATGTCTTATATCAAACATCAAAGTTACAATTTTGAGGTTATGTTTATAAGACCGCGTGTACGCGTAATAAAAAATTCGTTTTTAACACTGGTTTCCAACTGTCAAACTTTTGTAAAAATACTTTGTTTAAGGTAAATTAACACAAATTTAAAACAAACTTAAATACTTTTCGTTTAAAAAAGTATTCATATAATTTATTTAATTTTTTTCCATAATTAATTTCTCACATTTTTCACCTAAAGTAGCAGGAGCCGATCACACACATAGTAGAAAGGAACCACTTGTGTTGCAAAGCAATATTAACGTCCTTGTAAACCAATACGTAGGTCTTTCTTTTTGTATTAAGTCCCATCTGTCTTGCCAGAGCTTATGCATATATGCATGCATCTCTTTGGCAATATATTTGGTATCGTCTCCAGACTTTTATCCTACAGCCGCATTAACTTTAAATCCTTGAAATTTTTTGCATTAATTTTAAATCATTAAAATTTAATTTTTTTAGTTTTAGCGTAATTTGTACTTGAGTAAGTGCATGAGTGATTTTTAAATCTAATGGAATTGTCCCCAATATCACTTGCACCACTTCTGTAGATACAGTTCTGCAACAACGCGTCATCGTCAATAACATAGTTCTTTGCATGGAAGATCTGGAAGATTGATCCTGTTATACCATGACGAAGCACAATACACAACCATTGGCATAAATGCCCCCTTGTATAGTGTCGGCATAG
Source organism: Panorpa germanica (assembly GCA_963678705.1). NCBI lineage: Eukaryota > Metazoa > Arthropoda > Insecta > Mecoptera > Panorpidae > Panorpa > Panorpa germanica. The sequence goes on from CAVMBN010000154.1 coordinate 13,596, forward strand.
TTGCCGAGTTTAAGCTTCATTCCGTCCTTGTGACACGCGCAAGGTGTGTTACAAGTTTATCATTCGTTGTAACTGTATTTGTTGCGTAGCTTTGTAGCTTCAAGAAACTACAGATTTTATATATAGCAGGTCGAGAACGGCTTTCTAGTTGTTCTGTACTATTTGCACCGATAAGGATCACATTATCGTTGGCAAAACATACGTCTACACAACCTTTCGAGTGAGAAACACAGTTCTTGTCGAATACCATGTTCCAGAGCTTAGGCCCCATTACAGATCGCTGAGGACAACCTTTAGATAGTTGCCTTTTTATGGAACGGTAATCGGTTTGTAAAATTAATGTTCGACAATAAAAATAGTTCTCCATAGCGCACTAGACGTACCTAGAGGTTTTTGTTGGTCTAATTCTTTGAAGGTCACTTGGCCACCAGACATTATCAAAGGCACACTGAATTTCTATAAATATCTCATGTACATACTTGTACTTATGCCTACTTACTTACCATTTGTTTGTTACCATTGAATGTACATAAACGATCAATCACTATTTCCAAGAAAACCGCATATATTGTTCACTTAATCACTTATAACAATTAATACACTCTCTTTATTATTTAAAACACGCATTTATATAAACTAATTCTTATGTTTTAATATTATTTATAGTTAATTTTAATCGACTTACTTGATAGTGGGCGGCAACCTTTTGTCTTCCGTATATTTGTAGTGTTTATATGAGGTCTTCCTTATATAGCACTTGATGTTTTAGCACTAACACTAACCTAATTATTATCACTTTTTTTGTCTATCGCACTTATTAATGTCTTATATCAAACATCAAAGTTACAAATTTGAGGTTATGTTCATAAGACCGCGTGTACGCGTAATAAAAAATTCGTTTTTAACACTGGTTTCCAACTGTCAAACTTTTGTAAAAACACTTTGTTTAGGGTAAATTAACACAAATTTAAAACAAACTTAAATACTTTTTGTTTGAAAAAGTATTCATATAATTTATTTAATTTTTTTCCATAATTAATTTCTCACTTTTAATCACTTTTTTTACCTAAAGTAGCAGGAGCCGATCACACACATAGTAGATAGGAACCACTTGTGTTGGAAAGCAATATTAACGTCCTTGTAAACCAATACGTAGGTCTTCCTTTTTGTATTAAGTCTTATCTGTCTTGCCAGAGCTTATGCATATATGCATTTATCTCTTTGGCAATATATTTGGTATCGTCTCCAGACTTTTATACTACAGCCGCATTAACTTTAAATCCTCGAAATTTGTCGCATTAATTTTAAATCATCAAAATTTGATTTTTTGAGTTCTAGCGTAATTTGTACTTGAGTAAGTGCATGAGTGATTTTTAAATCTAAAGGAATTGTCCCCAATATGACTTGCACCACTTCTGTAGATACAGTTCTGCAACAACGCGTCATCGTCAATAACATAGTTCTTTGCATGGAAGATCTGGAAGATTGATCCTGTAATACCATGCCGAAGCACAATACACAACTATTAGCATAAATGCCCCCTTGTATAGTGTCGGCATAGTTGCCGAGTTTAAGCTTCATTCCGTCCTTGTGACACGCGCAAGGTGTGTTACAAGTTTATCATTCGTTGTTACTGTATTTGTTTCGTAGCTTTGTAGCTTCAAGAAACTACAGATTTTATATATAGCAGGTCGAGAACGGCTTTCTAGGGTTTCTGTACTATTTGCACCGATAAGGATCACATTATCGTTGGCAAAACATATGTCTACACAACCTTTCGAGTGAGAAACACAGTTCTCGTCGAATACCATGTTCCAGAGCACAGGCCCCATTACAGATCGCTGAGGACAACCTTTAGATAGTTGCCTTTTTATGGAACGGTAATCGGTTTGTAAAATAATGTTCGACAATGAAAATAGTTCTCCAAAGCGCAGTAGACGTACCTATAGGTTTTTGCCGGTCTAATTCTTTAAAGGTCACTTAGCCATTGGACATCAACAAAGGCACACTGAATTTCTATAAATATCTCATATACATACTTGTACTTATGCCTACTTACTTACCATTTGTTTGTTACCATTGAATGTTCATGAACGATCAATCACTATTTCCAAGAAAACCGCATATATTGTTCACTTAATCACTTATAACAATTAATACACTCTCATTATTATTTAAAACACGCATTTATATAAACTAATTCTTGTGTTTTAATATTATTTATAGTTAATGGTATTCGACTTACTTGATAGTGGGCGGCAACCTTTTGTCTTCCGTATATTTGTAGTGTTTATATGAGGTCTTCCTTATATATCTCTACAGATTTCTTGAATTTTAAACCACTTTATGTTTTAGCACTAACACTAACCTAATTATTATCACTTTTTTTGTCTATCGCACTTATTAATGTCTTATATCAAACATCAAAGTTACAAATTTGAGGTTATGTTCATAAGACCGCGTGTACGCGTAATGAAAAATTCGTTTTTAACACTGGTTTCCAACTGTCAAACTTTTGTAAAAACACTTTGTTTAGGGTAAATTAACACAAATTTAAAACAAACTTAAATACTTTTTGTTTAAAAAAGTATTCATATAATTTATTTAATTTTTTTCCATAATTAATTTCTCACTTTTAATCACTTTTTTCACCTAAAGTAGCAGGAGCCGATCACACACATAGTAGATAGGAACCACTTGTGTTGCAAAGCAATATTAACTTCCTTGTAAACCAAAACGTATGTCTTCCTTTTTGTATTAAGTCTTATCTGTCTTGCCAGAGCTTATGCATATATGCATTCATCTCTTTGGCAATATATTTGGTATCGTCTCCAGACTTTTATCCTACAGCCGCATTAACTTTAAATCCTCGAAATTTGTCGCATTAATTTTAAATCATCAAAATTTGATTTTTTCAGTTCTAGCGTAATTTGTACTTGAGTAAGTGCATGAGTGATTTTTAAATCTAAAGAAATTGTCCCCAGTATCACTTGCACCACTTCTGTAGATACAGTTCTGCAACAACGCGTCATCGTCAATACATAGTTCTTTGCATGGAAGATCTGGAAGATTGATCCTGTAATACCATGCAGAAGCACAATACACAACTATTAGCATAAATGCCCCCTTGTATAGTGTCGGCATAGTTGCCGAGTTTAAGCTTCATTCCGTCCTTGTGACACGCGCAAGGTGTGTTACAAGTTTATCATTCGTTGTTACTGTATTTGTTTCGTAGCTTTGTAGCTTCAAGAAACTACAGATTTTATATATAGCAGGTCGAGAACGGATTTCTAGGGTTTCTGTACTATTTGCACCGATAAGGATCACATTATCGTTGGCTAAACATATGTCTACACAACCTTTCGAGTTAAAAACACAGTTCTCGTCGAATACCATGTTCCAAAGCTCAGGCCCCATTACAGATCGCTGAGGACAACCTTTAGATAGTTGCCTTTTCATGGAACGGTAATCGGTTTGTAAAATAATGTTCGACAATGAAAATAGTTCTCCATAGCGCAGTAGACGTACCTATAGGTTTTTGCCGGTCTAATTCTTTGAAGGTCACTTGGCCACCGGACATCAACAAAGGCACACTGAATTTCTATAAATATCTCATATACATACTTGTACTTATGCCTACTTACTTACCATTTGTTTGTTACCATTGAATGTTCATGAACGATCAATCACTATTTCCAAGAAAACCGCATATATTGTTCACTTAATCACTTATAACAATTAATACACTCTCATTATTATTTAAAACACGCATTTATATAAACTAATTCTTGTGTTTTAATATTATTTATATTTAATGTTATTCGACTTACTTGATAGTGGGCGGCAATCTTTTGTCTTCCGTATATTTGCAGTGTTTATATGAGGTCTTCCTTATATATCTCTTCAGATTTCTTGAATTTTAAACCACTTGATGTTTTAGCACTAACACTAACCTAATTATTATCACTTTTTTTGTCTATCGCACTTATTAATGTCTTATATCAAACATCAAAGTTACAAATTTAAGGTAATTTTTATAAGACAGCGTGTACGCGTAATGAAAAATTCGTTTTTAACACTGGTTTCCAACTGTCAAACTTTTGTAAAAACACTTTGTTTAGGGTAAATTAACACAAATTTAAAACAAACTTAAATACTTTTCGTTTGAAAAAGTATTCATATAATTTATTTAATTTTTTTTCATAATTAATTTCTCACTTTTAATTGTAACCCTACCCCCTTATATCTACTATCTATATAGGGTGGTAGTTACTTATTTTATGAGAACGATTCTACAATCTTCTCAAGCGAAGAGTTCTTTATGGGGATCTGGTTCCCCTTGAGTCGGATGACCTAAGCTAGCGCTAATTGTGGAGGCTTCTTTATCATTCAGGACTTATTACCTCATCTAATTATATTACATAAATATATTAGGTTTTACTTACTTTTTGTGCTTTCTCTGCAGGCAGCTTCCTCTGCTTTGGACAATCACTTTATTTAACGCGATGCGACCGTTAATTCTTAGTACTTTTACAATTAAAACAATGTAATCATTAACACTATTTTCTTTATTATTCAAAAACTTAATTAATACAAATCTTAGTAACTTTATCATTATTATATCAAAGCGACTGACTAATACCCGAACCACCGACTAAGGGGCGCTACTCCCTTATTTGACGGGGTCTGTATAGACTGATTGATCGAGATGGACTGACCCCTCTCCTCTCTATTTCTAGGCTTATATAGTTTAAAACTCTTTGTTTGAATATATGAACTCGTTTGAACTCAAATGTTATTTCGTCACAACTTTGGACTTTTCGTATTTGATTCCAACATAAACATTATTTAAAGCTACACGTGCCTTACGCACAAAAGAAGTTAGTTAATATTTCTCTTAAAAGTTATTGTAAATACTATGTCAGCAATTTTGAATATAATATTAATATACAGACATGGTTCTATTGATAAAGCAATACTTAATCTAACTAATATTCCCGCCAGTTCGGCGACTTAAACTATTAAAAATACTTTGTATGTGAACCTTCGAATGGTTCCTAAATAGTTAGTTAAAATATATTATCAATAATTAATGAATCTATATGGCACTGTTACATAATCACTTTTTTCACCTAAAGTAGCAGGAGCCGATCACACACATAGTAGATAGGAACCACTTGTGTTACAAAGCAATATTAACGTCCTTGTAAACCAATACGTAGGTCTTCCTTTTTGTATTAAGTCCCATCTGTCTTGCCAGAGCTTATGCATATATGCATTCATCTCTTTGGCAATATATTTGGTATCGTCTCCAGACTTTTATCCTACAGCCGCATTAACTTTAAATCCTCGAAATTTGTCGCATTAATTTTAAATCATCAAAATTTGATTTTTTCAGTTTTAGCGTAATTTGTACTTGAGTAAGTGCATGAGTGATTTTTAAATCTAAAGGAATTGTCCCCAGTATCACTTGCACCACTTCTGTAGATACAGTTCTGCAACAAGGCGTCATCGTCAATAACATATTTCTTTGCATGGAAGATCTGGAAGATTGATCCTGTAATACCATGCCGAAGCACAATACACAACTATTAGCATAAATGCCCCCTTGTATAGTGTCGGCATAGTTGCCGAGTTTAAGCTTCATTCCGTCCTTGTGACACGCGCAAGGTGTGTTACAAGTTTATCATTCGTTGTTACTGTATTTGTTTCGTAGCTTTGTAGCTTCAAGAAACTACAGATTTTATATATAGCAGGTCGAGAACGGCTTTCTAGGGTTTCTGTACTATTTCCACCAATAAGGATCACATTATCGTTGGCAAAACATATGTCTACACAACCTTTCGAGTGAGAAACACAGTTTTCGTCGAATACCATGTTCCAGAGCTCAGGCCCCATTACAGATCGCTGAGGACAACCTTTAGATAGTTGCCTTTTCATGGAACGGTAATCGGTTTGTAAAATAATGTTCGACAATGAAAATAGTTCTCCATAGCGCAGTAGACGTACCTATAGGTTTTTGCCGGTCTAATTCTTTGAAGGTCACTTGGCCACCGGACATCAACAAAGGCACACTAAATTTCTATAAATATCTCATATACATACTTGTACTTATGCCTACTTACTTACCATTTGTTTGTTACCATTAAATGTTCATAAACGATCAATCACTATTTCCAAGAAAACCGCATATATTGTTCACTTAATCACTTATAACAATTAATACACTCTCATTATTATTTAAAACACGCATTTATATAAACTAATTCTTGTGTTTTAATATTATTTATAGTTAATGTTATTCGACTTACTTGATAGTGGGCGGCAACCTTTTGTCTTCCGTATATTTGTAGTGTTTATATGAGGTCTTCCTTATATATCTCTACAGATTTCTTGAATTTTAAACCACTGATGTTTTAGCACTAACACTAACCTAATTATTATCACTTTTTTTGTCTATCGCACTTATTAATGTCTTATATCAAACATCAAAGTTTCAAATTTGAGGTTATGTTTATAAGACCGCGTGTACGCGTAATGAAAAATTCGTTTTTAACACTGGTTTGCAACTGTCAAACTTTTGTAAAAGCACTTTGTTTAGGGTAAATTAACACAAATTTAAAACAAACTAAAATACTTTTGTTTGAAAAAGTATTCATATAATTTATTTAATTTTTTTCCATAATTAATTTCTCACTTTTAATCACTTTTTTCACCTAAAGTAGCAGGAGCCGATCACACACATAGTAGATAGGAACCACTTGTGTGGAAAGCAATATTAACGTCCTTGTAAACCAATACGTAGATCTTCCTTTTTGTATTAAGTCTTATCTGTCTTGCCAGAGCTTATGCATATATGCATTTATCTCTTTGGCAATATATTGGTATCGTCTCCAGACTTTTATACTACAGCCGCATTAACTTTAAATCCTCGAAATTTGTCGCATTAATTTTAAATCATCAAAATTTGATTTTTTCAGTTCTAGCGTAATTTGTACTTGAGTAAGTGCATGAGTGATTTTTAAATCTAAAGGAATTGTCCCCAATATGACTTGCACCACTTCTGTAGATACAGTTCTGCAACAACGCGTCATCGTCAAAAACATAGTTCTTTGCATGGAAGATATGGAAGATTGATCCTGTAATACCATGCCGAAGCACAATACACAACTATTAGCATAAATGCCCCCTTGTATAGTGTCGGCATAGTTGCCGAGTTTAAGCTTCATTCCGTCCTTGTGACACGCGCAAGGTGTGTTACAAGTTTATCATTCGTTGTTACTGTATTTGTTTCGTAGCTTTGTAGCTTCAAGAAACTACAGATTTTATATATAGCAGGTCGAGAACGGCTTTCTAGGGTTTCTGTACTATTTGCACCGATAAGGATCACATTATCGTTGGCAAAACATATGTCTACACAACCTTTCGAGTAAAGAACACAGTTTTCGTCGAATACCATGTTCCAGAGCTGAGGCCCCATTACAGATCGCTGAGGACAACCTTTAGATAGTTGCCTTTTCATGGAACGGTAATCGGTTTGTAAAATAATGTTCGACAATGAAAATAGTTCTCCATAGCGCAGTAGACGTACCTAGAGGTTTTTGCCGGTCTAATTCTTTGAAGGTCACTTGGCCACCGGACATCAACAAAGGCACACTGAATTTCTATAAATATCTAATATACATACTTGTACTTATGCCTACTTACTTACTATTTGTTTGTTACCATTGAATGTTCATGAACGATCAATCACTATTTCCAAGAAAACCGCATATGTTGTTCACTTAATCACTTATAACAATTAATACACTCTCATTATTATTTAAAACACGCATTTATATAAACTAATTCTTGTGTTTTAATATTATTTATAGTTAATGTTATTCGACTTACTTGATAGTAAGCGGCAACCTTTTGTCTTCCGTATATTTGTAGTGTTTATAAGAGGTCTTCCTTATATATCTCTACAGATTTCTTGAATTTTAAACCACTTGATGTTTTAGCACTAACACTAACCTAATTATTATCACTTTTTTTGTCTATCGCACTTATTAATGTCTTATATCAAACATCAAAGTTACAAATTTGAGGTTATATTTATAAGACCGCGTGTACGCGTAATGAAAAATTCGTTTTTAACACTGGTTCCAACTGTCAAACTTTTGTAAAAAACACTTTGTTTAGGGTAAATTAACACAAATTTAAAACAAACTTAAATACTTTTCGTTTGAAAAAGTATTCATATAATTTATTTAATTTTTTCCATAATAATTTCTCACTTTTAATTGTAACCCTACCCCCTTATATCTACTATCTATATAGGGTGGTAGTTACTTATTTTATGAGAACGATTCTACAATCTTCTCAAGCGAAGAGTTCTTTATGGGGATCTGGTTCCCCTTGAGTCGGATGACCTAAGCTAGCGCTAATTGTGGAGGCTTCTTTATCATTCAGGACTTATTACCTCATCTAATTATATTACATAAATATATTAGGTTTTACTTACTTTTTGTGCTTTCTCTGCAGGCAGCTTCCTCTGCTTTGGACAATCACTTTATTTAACGCGATGCGACCGTTAATTCTTAGTACTTTTACAATTAAAACAATGTAATCATTAACACTATTTTCTTTATTATTCAAAAACTTAATTAATACAAATCTTAGTAACTTTATCATTATTATATCAAAGCGACTGACTAATACCCGAACCACCGACTAAGGGGCGCTACTCCCTTATTTGACGGGGTCTGTATAGACTGATTGATCGAGATGGACTGACTTCTCTCCTCTCTATTTCTAGGCTTATATAGTTTAAAACTCTTTGTTTGAATATATGAACTCGTTTGAACTCAAATGTTATTTCGTCACTACTTTGGACTTTTCGTATTTGATTCCAACATAAACATTATTTAAAGCTACACGTGCCTTACGCACAAAAGAAGTTAGTTAATATTTCTCTTAAAAGTTATTGTAAATACTATGTCAGCAATTTTGAATATAATATTAATATACAGACATGGTTCTATTGATAAAGCAATACTTAATCTAACTAATATTCCCGCCAGTTCGGCGACTTAAACTATTAAAAATACTTTGTATGTGAACCTTCCAATGGTTCCTAAATAGTTAGTTAAAATATATTATCAATAATTAATGAATCTATATGGGACTGTTACATTGCTTCCCGTTTTTAAATTAAAATCTATAATCCAATGATTATAATTTTATTAGTCTTTCCCGTATTTCTAGATTCATTCATAATTGAAACCTTAATAAAATAAATGTAATTTAAAATTTAAATCAATAAATTAATCATATATAGTCGTTGATAATTAAAATAATTCTTCTTTATCTGCTTTATATAGGTAGATTTCATTCTCATAGTTTCATAACAATATGCGAGTAACTTTGATAAATAAGTGAATACTTTCTTCGTTTCGAATACGCTCTGCCTTAGTTTGTTTTCGAATGCGTCCTTCCCTACTGCTTTGCATCTGGCTTCATATTTCGAATACGCTCTGCCTCTGTTTGTTTTCGAATGCGTCCTTATGCTACTGCTTTGCGGCTTAGCATAGGTTTCATATTTCTCTCACTGATAGTTTTTAATGTCCGTAGTATTTGTAAATTCTTGTTCTGTTTACAATACTTGTAGCTTAATACACATGTTTTCTTCTTAAGTGATTACTGCTTCACTTAGACCCTTAATTTCTTCTCGATTATTCACGGACTTCGTCATTTTCGTATTGTTTTCTTCATCTTTCAATTTGCATCGATTTCCTCGGAATCTTCATCTCATAACGGCTTGCATTCTGGTAGTTTCTCTCGTACATTCGATCATTGACTCGTTCAAGTATTCACACTTATTACCTTAGTCTTACGCATTATGAAAATCAACTATTTGTCTCATCCTTCAATTCTTCGTTGTGTTAAATGCTGCAATTTATACCCTTACGTAATTATCTTAATTATAAATTCATTTTCTGTCTTCTTTTTTTTCTATAATTTCTTACAATTGACATAACAAATTTGGCTCTTGTATAGCTCTTTTACTAATAATTCGATTAACTTTACTTAGAAGTTATAGTCATTACAAAATATGAATTTATTTCATAGCATATCTTAAATTTCTAGTTATTTTAATTATATTTTAAACATAACATGTAAATATCTTACGGCATCATCAATCTCTTTTGAATTTAATCTTATCATTTTTTTCTTTTGATTGTTATATATATGTTTTCCAACTTTGCAATATTTATGCCATAAATTATTTTCACACCTTTTACAGACTACTGTTAATTCTACATAATAATGAAATTTAATGTAAACATATTTTTTCTCTTTAATTCCAATACAAATTTAACTTTTCTCTTAAATTTAGAATCAATATTCCATACTTTAGTTTATTCTTTTATTAATGAATATTTTAATGAACTTATTCTTATTTACTGTATTTTTCCCATTTAACAAATTTATTATATTTATTTTTTTCAAATCAAAACATTATTCTAAACATGGTTATATCAAAAATTATTTTTAAATCTATTTATTATTTTTAAACAACAAAATCTTAATTTTATAGATACTTTACTCAAATACTATAGTCAAGGTAAACATAATTATTAAACTTCAACACTTGTTACTTGAATTTAAACGACTTTTTATATTCGCATGTAGTTTTACATGTGTTTCACAAAATAAAATTTCTTTTTCTCTATATTATATCTCAATGCAATTTAACATTACAAGTGTTCAAATTTTCAATGAATACCTCTTATCAATTTTCAAATCTTCTTCTTTCTCTATTAAAATTTCCAAAACGATCTGTGAACAGAAAAACATTTTAATTTATTCTTATATAAAATCTTCAATTAAGTCATCTTATTCTGCTTGCGGTATTCATCATATATCCTGTCATCTGAAATTATATAGCATTAGTATATCTCAATAAAAACATAAAAATAATTATCCTTTAAAAGTTGTTATTACTCATGTTTCGTACATCTGTAACTTCTGGTCTAGTCTGTTTATTAAGTACCCTTATCTAATTTATGTTCTCAAACCCCCTGTTAAAAATCAAATTTATTATCACTTATATACTCAAGTGTTAATTTCTTCTATAACCTTTCTGACTCGAATTTCAATACATCTGTTACAAATAACTTTAGTGCCTAATTATATGTTTATTTTCTCAACTCATGACCTTTCTGTTTTTATGTTTCTTTTACTCGTAAAATATTAAAGTACCATTATTAGTCCCATTACAACTATTTTAACGATAAAATAATCCCTTTTTCAAATTGACCTTAACCTACTTTATGTCTGTATCAAAAGTTTATATTTTTATTCAAATTCTATACTCTTACACATTATTCAAATTACGCTGTTCATTTATTATGTTTCTTAACTCTTTGATATCGTTTTTTTACCGTTCTATTTAAATCTCAAGTTTTCTTTAAACTTTATCCCATTATTTACTTTTCTGTTTTAAATTTCTTCAAATCAAAATCCTAATTATATATTTAACCCAATTATTAATTAATTAATTGTTAATCCTAAATCTTAATGTATCATAATATATTACTAGAGTGTGTGAAAAATGTCTACTTTTACTTGTATCTGTACTCATTATGTTAATGCTTGTTTTACTGACCGTATGTTTTATTACTTTTTGAATTGTTTTACTTCTTCTAAATTTGAGTGTTCTTTATTTCATCAACGTCGATTTGCAACTAATCATTATTACATATTCAAAAAATATCTACTTATCCGTAGCTCATTGTACACGTTTTAGTACTTCATAACTTTTTCTTATTCAATTTCTTGGTTTGCTTTAATCCGTTCATACCGATTTCCTATTTTCGGCGATAACTCAATAGTTCCATATACTTAATTTTTCATTACTTCAATTTCTTGGTTCCTTTTAAACCGTACATACCGATTTCCATTTTCGGCGATAACTCAATAGTTCCATATACTTTATTTTCATCATTATTTCAGTAATCAAATATCTCATAATCAATAAATAACTCATAGCAAATCACGAATACAATCGACTCTCTTTAATTCCTAGCTAGCACTCATATCAAATCTTTTTAAAATCATACGTCTATAACAACAATGCTACAATACTTTATGTTTAAAAATCATTTTAATAACTCAACTGTGTAACTCTTAAACAAAACTATCTTTACACTCTAGAATACGTTTACTGTAAAATTATCCTTCCTATTTCTTATTGTTACTTTATAAAATGATACTTATGATCTATTCTAACACTTAAATGTTCTTATTCTATGCAACTTTAGTTCAATTACCAATCATCTTTATCCGATTTTTCTAGTTAAAATACTCTCTGTTATTCTCTAATGTCTAACGGCAAATTAATCTGTTTAACACTTGCTACTAATGTTTCCTTGAACATAGTCTTAATTAGAATCATGAAATAAATGCTTAACTTCATAAGTGCGAAAATTCCTAAAATTAATCTTTTAAAATTACTCATCATTAATAAATCAATCAATTTACTCTGCAAATTATCCTTTTCTTTTCTTAGACCAATAGCAATATTGTCTCTCTCAACATGTATATTTTCTTTTAGGCTTAAGCTCATAGTGTTCGCAACTATTCTATCTGTTACAGATTCTTTTACATCTTTTACATTTTTTGCAATTCTCTTGTCATCAATAATTATTTCGTTTATAGTGCCCTCACTTAATAAAACTTTATCATCTCGGCTAGAATCTATTTTTTCTAACTCTTTATCAATTATACTTCCGTGTATATTCTCACATAGTTTATCTAATTTTATCGTATCCTTATTTAAGCCATTACTATCCCAACATGTTTCTACTAACCCGTTAACAATGCTATCTTGTTCAAATTCTACTTTAATATCATTATTTGCATGTAAATTATTTTCTTCGGTAACTAATTCGTTTGTACCCTTTCTATGGACTAAATCTGTCCTGTCACTGTTTAATTCTATCGATGTATTTACGTCATCTTTATCAATTTTAATTACTTTTGAACTTTCATTTAGTTCGTCTAATGCTACATTGAACTTATTAGAGTTTGTATCTCCGTTTTCAACATTATCAAATCTTTCAAAATTTACGCTGTCTTGTACATATTTGTTATCTAACATTAAATTACTTCGGTTTTCTTTTAATTCTATATATTCTGCTAAAGCTAAGGCTTCGACCAATGTTTTTGGATTTTTGTAATCAACAAATCTAGAATAGCTGTTACGCAAGCCCAATATAAATCTGTTTAAAATCTTATGCTGTAATTCCATTAAGTAAATCCCGTTTACTTTGTTCAAAACTGATATTAATTGTTTTTCTAGCTAATTCTGCTACTCTTTCTGAAAATTTAAAAACAGACTCTCCATGGTTTTGTTTACAAGAATTAAAATCAAATTCTGCTTTCATTAACTCTGCAGGTCGACGACAATTATATTTGTTAAGTAATTCTATCTTAATTTTTTCATAATCTTTTAATTCTGTTCGAGTTAAAACAATATGTAGAAATTTTAGAACCCTTGTGTTCAACTTTACTGATAATGCAAAAACCCTTTCTTTATTATTCCAACTAAAAGCTTCTGATATTCTCTCTAATTGACTCAAAAATAACGTAATACTATCTTTTTCTTCAAATACTCGTAAGAACTGTAAACCTTCTTCCAACTTTTTAAATCTATCTATTAAATTATCCATTTTTAATACACGTAAATCAACCTATTATTTCTTGTTATATTTAATTACCATTCTACAAAAATCATTTCAAAATATTCCCCTTTTTTTTCTAATAATCATGTTAAATTCAATCAATACTCATTAATTACTTTATTTACGTTCTAGTCTTTATATAAACATCGCAGTCATAATCTTTGTTGTCGATGCGGTATATACTCGTATTTCTGTAGCTATAACCAACTTTACCGATCCTTTACTATTTGACCCTAATAAATCACTCGCATTTATTACTCTCTTAAATGTTATACAACACTGATACATTTCTCCGAAATTTAAATACATAACTGCAGTACTATTTGACATTTTAAAATCTTTCCTTTTTCTTTAATAAACTTTCTTTAATAAACTTGTACAAATCTATTAGACCCTTGTTAAATTATTTCACTTTTCAATTATTAAAACTTTTTCTTTTCCAATTATTCTTTTTCTATAGGCATACTATTTCTATTACATATATGAGGCATACGTTCACTACATATATATCCATAAACAATATAAGTTGATAATTACCAAACCCCTATATATTACACATGAATATAAACTGATTCAGGAATCGAACCTGAAGACACAGAAACCAGCGTCAAGCTTTAATGTACTGTATCGTCACAATTATTCTTATATCTGTTCTTTTCAAATTATTAATATGCAGTTGCTAGTTGCAATTAATAACCTATATTTCTTTTTTAATTATTAATATGCAGTTGCTAGTTGCAATTAATAACCTATATTTCTTTTTCCCAATTAATACAATTTTATCCTTTTTTCCGGGTTACTATAATTTATTCCTTTTTTCACAATTATCTTTTTTCCCAGTTACTACAATTTATTCCTTTATTCACAATTAATAAAACTTATTCTTATTTCTTTTTCACAGTTACTAAGATTTCCCTTTATTTTCTCAAATTAAATTTTCCACTTAATGCCTTTTTTCCCAATTACTCAAATTTCTGCCTTTTTTAACATCCCACAATTTTAATACCTTTTTTAACGTATCTCTCTTTTAATGCACCTCTTTTTAAACTATCCCACTTCTGACACCAAAATGTAACCCTACCCCCTTATATCTACTATCTATATAGGGTGGTAGTTACTTATTTTATGAGAACGATTCAACAATCTTCTCAAGCGAAGAGTTCTTTATGGGGATCTGGTTCCCCTTGAGTCGGATGACCTAAGCTAGCGCTAATTGTGGAGGCTTCTTTATCATTCAGGACTTATTACCTCATCTAATTATATTACATAAATATATTAGGTTTTACTTAATTTTTGTGCTTTCTCTGCAGGCAGCTTCCTCTGCTTTGGACAATCACTTTATTTAACGCGATGCGACCGTTAATTCTAAGTACTTTTACAATTAAAACAATGTAATCATTAACACTATTTTCTTTATTATTCAAAAACTTAATTAATACAAATCTTAGTAACTTTATCATTATTATATCAAAGCGACTGACTAATACCCGAACCACCGACTATGGGGCGCTACTCCCTTATTTGACGGGGTCTGTATAGACTGATTGATCGAGATGGACTGACCCCTCTCCTCTCTATTTCTAGGCTTATATAGTTTAAAACTCTTTGTTTGAATATATGAACTCGTTTGAACTCAAATGTTATTTCGTCACTACTTTGGACTTTTCGTATTTGATTCCAACATAAACATTATTTAAAGCTACACGTGCCTTACGCACAAAAGAAGTTAGTTAATATTTCTCTTAAAAGTTATTGTAAATACTATGTCAGCAATTTTGAATATAATATTAATATACAGACATGGTTCTATTGATAAAGCAATACTTAATCTAACTAATATTCCCGCCAGTTCGGCGACTTAAACTATTAAAAATACTTTGTATGTGAACCTTCCAATGGTTCCTAAATAGTTAGTTAAAATATATTATCAATAATTAATGAATCTATATAGGACTGTTACATAATCACTTTTTTCACCTAAAGTAGCAGGAGCCGATCACACACATAGTAGATAGGAACCACTTGTGTTACAAAGCAATATTAACGTCCTTGTAAACCAATACGTAGGTCTTCCTTTTTGTATTAAGTCCCATCTGTCTTGCCAGAGCTTATGCATATATGCATTCATCTCTTTGGCAATATATTTGGTATCGTCTCCAGACTTTTATCCTACAGCCGCAATAACTTTAAATCCTCGAAATTTGTCGCATTAATTTTAAATCATCAAAATTTGATTTTTTCAGTTTTAGCGTAATTTGTACTTGAGTAAGTGCATGAGTGATTTTTAAATCTAAAGGAATTGTCCCCAATATCACTTGCACCACTTCTGTAGATACAGTTCTGCAACAACGCGTCATCGTCAATAACATAGTTCTTTGCATGGAAGATCTGGAAGATTGATCCTGTAATACCATGCCGAAGCACAATACACAACTATTAGCATAAATGCCTCCTTGTATAGTGTCGGAATAGTTGCCGAGTTTAAGCTTCATTCCGTCCTTGTGACACGCGCAAGGTGTGTTACAAGTTTATCATTCGTTGTTACTGTATTTGTTTCGTAGCTTTGTAGCTTCAAGAAACTACAGATTTTATATATAGCAGGTCGAGAACGGCTTTCTAGGGTTTCTGTATTATTTGCACCAAAAAGGATCACATTATCGTTGGCAAAACATATGTCTACACAACCTTTTGAGTGAGAAACACAGTTCTCGTCGAATACCATGTTCCAGAGCTCAGGCCCCTTTACAGATCGCTGAGGACAACCTTTAAATAGTTGCCTTTTCATGGAACGGTAATCGGTTTGTAAAATAATGTTCGACAATGAAAATAGTTCTCCATAGCGCAGTAGACGTACCTATAGGTTTTTGCCGGTCAAATTCTTTGAAGGTCACTTGGCCACCGGACATCAACAAAGGCACACTGAATTTCTATAAATATCTCATATACATACTTGTACTTATGCCTACTTACTTACCATTTGTTTGTTACCATTGAATGTTCATGAACGATCAATCACTATTTCCAAGAAAACCGCATATATTGTTCACTTAATCACTTATAACAATTAATACACTCTCATTATTATTTAAAACACGCATTTATATAAACTAATTCTTGTGTTTTAATATTATTTATAGTTAATGTTATTCGACTTACTTGATAGTGGGCGGCAACCTATTGTCTTCCGTATATTTGTAGTGTTTATATGAGGTCTTCCTTATATATCTCTACAGATTTCTTGAATTTTAAACCACTTGATGTTTTAGAACTAACACTAACCTAATTATTATCACTTTTTTTGTCTATCGCACTTATTAATGTCTTATATCAAACATAAAAGTTACAAATTTGAGGTTATGTTTATAAGACCGCGTGTACGCGTAATGAAAAATTCGTTTTTACACTGGTTTCCAACTGTCAAACTTTTGTAAAAACACTTTGTTTAGGGTAAATTAACACAAATTTAAAACAAACTCAAATACTTTTCGTTTGAAAAAGTATTCATATATTTTATTTAATTTTTTTCCATAATTAATTTTTCACTTTTAATCACTTTTTTCACCTAAAGTAGCAGGAGCCGATCACACACATAGTAGATAGGAACCACTTGTGTTGCAAAGCAATAATAACGTCGTTGTAAACCAATACGTAGGTCTTCCTTTTTGTATTAAGTCTTATCTGTCTTGCCAGAGCTTATGCATATATGCATTCATCTCTTGGGCAATATATTTGGTATCGTCTCCAGACTTTTATACTACATCCGCATTAACTTTAAATCCTCGAAATTTGTCGCATTAATTTTAAATCATCAAAATTTGATTTTTTCAGTTCTAGCGTAATTTGTACTTGAGTAAGTGCATGAGCGATTTTTAAGTCTAAAGGAATTGTCCCCAGTATCACTTGCACCACTTCTGTAGATACAGTTCTGCAACAACGCGTCATCGTCAATAACATAGTTCTTTGCATGGAAGATCTGGAAGATTGATCCTGTAATACCATGCCGAAGCACAATACACAACTATTAGCATAAATGCCCCCTTGTATAGTGTCGGCATAGTTGCCGAGTTTAAGCTTCATTCCGTCCTTGTGACACGCGCAAGGTGTGTTACAAGTTTATCATTCGTTGTTACTGTATTTGTTTCGTAGCTTTGTAGCTTCAAGAAACTACAGATTTTATATATAGCAGGTCGAGAACGGCTTTCTAGGGTTTCTGTACTATTTGCACCAATAAGGATCACATTATCGTTGGCAAAACATATGTCTACACAACCTTTCGAGTGAGAAACACAGTTCTCGTAGAATACCATGTTCCAGAGCTCAGGCCCCATTACAGATCGCTGAGGACAACCTTTAGATAGTTGCCTTTTCATGGAACGGTAATCGGTTTGTAAAATAATGTTCGACAATGAAAATAGTTTTTTATAGCGCAGTAGACGTACCTATAGGATTTTGACGGTCTAATTCTTTGAAGGTCACTTGGCCACCGGGCATCAACAAAGGCACACTGAATTTCTATAAATATCTCATATACATACTTGTACTTATGCCTACTTACTTACCATTTGTTTGTAACCATTGAATGTTCATGAACGATCAATCACTATTTTCAAGAAAACCGCATATATTGTTCACTTAATCACTTATAACAATTAATACACTCTCATTATTATTTAAAACACGCATTTATATAAACTAATTCTTGTGTTTTAATATTATTTTAGTTAATGTTATTCGACTTACTTGATAGTGGGCGGCAACCTTTTGTCTTCTGTATATTTGTAGTGTTTATATGAGGTCTTCCTTATATATCTCTACAGATTTCTTGAATTTTAAACCACTTGATGTTTTAGCACTAACACTAACCTAATTATTATTACTTTTTTTGTCTATCGCACTTATTAATGTCTTATATCAAACATCAAAGTTTCAAATTTGAGGTTATGTTTATAAGACCGCGTGTACGCGTAATGAAAAATTCGTTTTTAACACTGGTTTCCAACTGTCAAACTTTTGTAAAAACACTTTGTTTAGGGTAAATTAACACAAATTTAAAACAAACTTAAATACTTTTCGTTTGAAAAAGTATTCATATAATTTATTTAATTTTTTTCCATAATTAATTTCTCACTTTTAATCACTTTTTTCACCTAAAGTAGAAGGAGCCGATCACACACATAGTAGATAGGAACCACTTGTGTTGCAAAGCAATATTAACGTCCTTGTAAACCAATACGTAGGTCTTTCTTTTTGTATTAAGTCTTATCTGTCTTGCCAGAGCTTATGCATATATGCATTCATCTCTTTGGCAATATATTTGGTGTCGTCTCCAGACTTTTATACTACAGCCGCATTAACTTTAAATCCTCGAAATTTGTCGCATTAATTTTAAATCATCAAAATTTGATTTTTTCAGTTCTAGCGTAATTCGTACTTGAGTAAGTGCATGAGTGATTTTTAAATCTAAAGGAATTGTCCCCAGTATCACTTGCACCACTTCTGTAGATACAGTTCTGCAACAACGCGTCATCGTCAATAACATAGTTTTTTGCATGAAAGATCTGGAAGATTAATCCTGTAATACCATGCCAAAGCACAATACACAACTATTAGCATAAATGCCCCCTTGTATAGTGTCGGCATAGTTGCCGAGTTTAAGCTTCATTCCGTCCTTGTGACACGCGCAAGGTGTGTTACAAGTTTATCATTCGTTGTTACTGTATTTGTTTCGTAGCTTTGTAGCTTCAAGAAACTACAGATTTTATATATAGCAGGTCGAGAACGGCTTTCTAGGGTTTCTGTACTATTTGCACCGATAAGGATCACATTATCGTTGGCAAAACATATGTCTACACATATGTCCTTTCGAGTGAGAAACACAGTTCTCGTCGAATACCATGTTCCAGGGCTCAGGCCCCATTTCAGATCGCTGAGGACAACCTTTAGATAGTTGCCTTTTCATGGAACGGTAATCGGTTTGTAAAATAATGTTCGACAATGAAAATAGTTCTCCATAGCGCAGTAGACGTACCTATAGGTTTTTGCCGGTCTAATTTTTTGAAGGTCACTTGGCCACCGGACATAAACAAAGGCACACTGAATTTCTATAAATATCTCATATACATACTTTTACTTATGCCTACTTACTTACCATTTGTTTGTTACCGAATGTTCATGAACGATCAATCACTATTTCCAAGAAAACCGCATATATTGTTCACTTAATCACTTATAACAATTAATACACTCTCATTATTATTTAAAACACGCATTTATATAAACTAATTCTTGTGTTTTAATATTATTTATAGTTAATGTTATTCGACTTACTTGATAGTGGGCGGCAACCTTTTGTCTTCCGTATATTTGTAGTGTTTATATGAGGTCTTCCTTATATATCTCTACAGATTTCTTGAATTTTAAACCACTTGATGTTTTAGCACTAACACTAACCTAATTATTATCACTTTTTTTGTCTATCGCACTTATTAATGTCTTATATCAAACATCAAAGTTCCAAATTTGAGGATATGTTTATAAGACCGCGTGTACGCCTAATGAAAAATTCGTTTTTAACACTGGTTTCCAACTGTCAAACTTTTGTAAAAACACTTTGTTTAGGGTAAATTAACACAAATTTAAAACAAACTTAAATACTTTTCGTTTGAAAAAGTATTCATATAATTTATTTAATTTTTTTCCATAAATAATTTCTCACTTTTAATCACTTTTTTCACCTAAAGTAGCAGGAGCCGATCACACACATAGTAGGTAGGAACCACTTGTGTTGCAAAGCAATATTAACGTCCTTGTAAACCAAAACGTAGGTCTTCCTTTTTGTATTAAGTCTTATCTGTCTTGCCAGAGCTTATGCATATATGCATTCATCTCTTTGGCAATATATTTGGTATCGTCTCCAGACTTTTATACTACAGCCACATTAACTTTAAATCCTCAAAATTTGTCGCAATAATTTTAAATGATCAAAATTTGATTTTTTCAGTTCTAGCGTAATTTGTACTTGAGTAAGTGCATGAGTGATTTTTAAATCTAAAGGAATTGTCCTTAGTATCACTTGCACCACTTCTGTAGAAACAGTTCTGCAACAACGCGTCATCTTCAATAACATAGATCTTTGCATGGAAGATCTGGAAGATTGATCCTATAATACCATGCAGAAGCACAATACACAACTATTAGCATAAATGCCCCCTTGTATAGTGTCGGCAAAGTTGCCGAGTTTAAGCTTCATTGCGTCCTTGTGACACACGCAAGGTGTGTTACAAGTTTATCATTCGTTGTTACTGTATTTGTTTCGTAGCTTTGTAGCTTCAAGAAACTACAGATTTTATATATAGCAGGTCGAGAACGGCTTTCTAGGGTTTCTGTACTATTTGCACCGATAAGGATCACATTATCGTTGGCAAAACATATGTCTACACAACCTTTTGAGTGAGAAACACAGTTCTCGTCGAATACCATGTTCCAGAGCACAGGCCCTATTACAGATCGCTGAGGACAACCTTTAGATAGTTGCCTTTTCATGGAACGGTAATCGGTTTGTAAAATAATGTTCGACAATGAAAATAGTTCTCCATAGCGCAGTAGACGTACCTATAGGTTTTTGCGGGTCTAATTCTTTAAAGGTCACTTAGCCACCGGACATCAACAAAGGCACACTGAATTTCTATAAATATCTCATATACATACTTGTACTTATGCCTACTTACTTACCATTTGTTTGTTACCATTGAATGTTCATGAACGATCAATCACTATTTCCAAGAAAACCGCATATATTGTTCACTTAATCACTTATAACAATTAATACACTCTCATTATTATTTAAAACACGCATTTATATAAACTAATTCTTGTGTTTTAATATTATTTATAGTTAATGTTATTCGACTTACTTGATAGTGGGCGGCAACCTTTTGTCTTCCGTATATTTGTAGTGTTTATATAAGGTCTTCCTTATATATCTCTACAGATTTCTTGAATTTTAAACCACTTTATGTTTTAGCACTAACACTAACCTAATTATTATCACTTTTTTTGTCTTTCGCACTTATTTATGTCTTATATCAAACATCAAAGTTACAAATTTGAGGTTATGTTTATAAGACCGCTTGTACGCGTAATGAAAAATTCGTTTTTAACACTGGTTTCCAACTGTCAAACTTTTGTAAAAACACTTTGTTTAGGGTAAATTAACACAAATTTAAAACAAACTTAAATACTTTTCGTTTGAAAAAGTATTCATATAATTTATTTAATTTTTTTCCATAATTAATTTCTCACTTTTATTCACTTTTTTCACCTAAAGTAGCAGGAGCCGATCACACACATAATAGATAGGAACCACTTGTGTTGCAAAGCAATATTAACGTCCTTGTAAACCAAAACGTAGGTCTTCCTTTTTGTATTAAGTCTTATCTGTCTTGCCAGAGCTTATGCATATATGCATTCATCTCTTTGGCAATATATTTGGTATCGTCTCCAGACTTTTATCCTACAGCCGCATTAACTTTAAATCCTCGAAATTTGTCGCATTAATTTTAAATCATCAAAATTTGATTTTTTCAGTTCTAGCGTAATTTGTACTTGAGTAAGTGCATGAGTGATTTTTAAATCTAAAGAAATTGTCCCCAGTATCACTTGCACCACTTCTGTAGATACAGTTCTGCAACAACGCGTCATCGTCAATAACATAGTTCTTTGCATGGAAGATCTGGAAGATTGATCCTGTAATACCATGCCGAAGCACAATACACAACTATTAGCATAAATGCCTCCTTGTATAGTGTCGGCATAGTTGCCGAGTTTAAGCTTCATTCCGTCCTTGTGACACGCGCAAGGTGTGTTACAAGTTTATCATTTGTTGTTACTGTATTTGTTTCGTAGCTTTGTAGCTTCAAGAAACTACAGATTTTATATATTGCAGGTCGAGAACGGATTTCTAGGGTTTCTGTACTATTTGCACCGATAAGGATCACATTATCGTTGGCAAAACATATGTCTACACAACCTTTCGAGTGAGAAACACAGTTCTCGTCGAATATTATGTTTCAAAGCTCAGGCCCCATTACAGATCGCTGAGGACAACCTTTAGATAGTTGCCTTTTCATGGAACGGTAATCGGTTTGTAAAATAATGTTCGACAATGAAAATAGTTCTCCATAGCGCAGTAGACGTACCTATAGGTTTTTGCCGGTCTAATTCTTTGAAGGTCACTTGGCCACCGGACATCAACAAAGGCACACTGAATTTCTATAAATATCTCATATACATACTTGTACTTATGCCTACTTACTTACCATTTGTTTGTTACCATTGAATGTTCATGAACGATCAATCACTATTTCCAAGAAAACCGCATATATTGTTCACTTAATCACTTATAACAATTAATACACTCTCATTATTATTTAAAACACGCATTTATATAAACTAATTCTTGTGTTTTAATATTATTTATAGTTAATGTTATTCGACTTACTTGATAGTGGGCGGCAACCTTTTGTCTTCCGTATATTTGCAGTGTTTATATGAGGTCTTTCTTATATATCTCTACAGATTTCTTGAATTTTAAACCACTTGATGTTTTAGCACTAACACTAACCTAATTATTATTACTTTTTTTGTCTATCGCACTTATTAATGTCTTATATCAAACATCAAAGGTACAAATTTGAGGTTATGTTTATAAGACAGCGTGTACGCGTAATGAAAAATTCGTTTTTAACACTGGTTTCCAACTGTCAAACTTTTGTAAAAACACTTTGTTTAGGGTAAATTAACACAAATTTAAAACAAACTTAAATACTTTTCGTTTGAAAAAGTATTCATATAATTTATTTAATTTTTTTTCATAATTAATTTCTCACTTTTAATTGTAACCCTACCCCCTTATATCTGCTATCTATATAGGGTGGTAGTTACTTATTTTATGAGAACGATTCTACAATCTTCTCAAGCGAAGAGTTCTTTATGGGGATCTGGTTCCCCTTGAGTCGGATGACCTAAGCTAGCGCTAATTGTGGGGGCTTCTTTATCATTCAGGACTTATTACCTCATCTAATTATATTACATAAATATATTAGGATTTACTTACTTTTTGTGCTTTCTCTGCAGGCAGCTTCCTCTGCTTTGGACAATCACTTTATTTAACGCGATGCGACCGTTAATTCTAAGTACTTTTACAATTAAAACAATGTAATCATTAACACTATTTTCTTTATTATTTAAAAACTTAATTAATACAAATCTTAGTAACTTTATCATTATTATATCAAAGCGACTGACTAATACCCGAACCACCGACTAAGGGGCGCTACTCCCTTATTTGACGAGGTCTGTATAGACTGGTTGATCGAGATGGACTGACCCCTCTCCTCTCTATTTCTAGGCTTATTTAGTTTAAAACTCTTTGTTTGAATATATGAACTCGTTTGAACTCAAATGTTATTTCGTCACTACTTTGGACTTTTCGTATTTGATTCCAACATAAACATTATTTAAAGCTACACGTGCCTTACGCACAAAAGAAGTTAGTTAATATTTCTCTTAAAAGTTATTGTAAATACTATGTCAGCAATTTTGAATATAATATTAATATACAGACATGGTTCTATTGATAAAGCAATACTTAATCTAACTAATATTCCCGCCAGTTCGGCGACTTAAACTATTAAAAATACTTTGTATGTGAACCTTCCAATGGTTCCTAAATAGTTAGTTAAAATATATTATCAATAATTAATGAATCTATATGGGACTGTTACATAATCACTATTTTCACCTAAAGTAGCAGGAGCCGATCACACACATAGTAGATAGGAACCACTTGTGTTACAAAGCAATATTAACGTCCTTGTAAACCAATACGTAGGTCTTCCTTTTTGTATTAAGTCCCATCTGTCTTGCCAGAGCTTATGCATATATGCATTTATCTCTTTGGCAATATATTTGGTTTTGTCTCCAGACTTTTATCCTACAGCCGCATTAACTTTAAATCCTCGAAATTTGTCGCATTAATTTTAAATCATCAAAATTTGATTTTTTCAGTTCTAGCGTAATTTGTACTTGAGTAAGTGCATGAGTGATTTTTAAATCTAAAGGAATTGTCCCCAATATCACTTGCACCACTTCTGTAGATACAGTTCTGCAACAACGCGTCATCGTCAATAACATAGTTCTTTGCATGGAAGATCTGGAAGATTGATCCTGTAATACCATGCCGAAGCACAATACACAACTATTAGCATAAATGCCCCCTTGTATAGTGTCGGCATAGTTGCCGAGTTTAAGCTTCATTCCGTCCTTGTGACACGCGCAAGGTGTGTTACAAGTTTATCATTCGTTGTTACTGTATTTGTTTCGTAGCTTTGTAGCTTCAAGAAACTACAGATTTTATATATAGCAGGTCGAGAACGGCTTTCTAGGGTTTCTGTACTATTTGCACCGATAAGGATCACATTATCGTTGGCAAAACATATGTCTACACAACCTTTTGAGTGAGAAACACAGTTCTCGTCGAATACCATGTTCCAGAGCACAGGCCCCATTACAGATCGCTGAGGACAACCTTTAGATAGTTGCCTTTTCATGGAACGGTAATCGGTTTGTAAAATAATGTTCGACAATGAAAATAGTTCTCCATAGCGCAGTAGACGTACCTATAGGTTTTTGCGGGTCTAATTCTTTAAAGGTCACTTAGCCACCGGACATCAACAAAGGCACACTGAATTTCTATAAATATCTCATATACATACTTGTACTTATGCCTACTTACTTACCATTTGTTTGTTACCATTGAATGTTCATGAACGATCAATCACTATTTCCAAGAAAACCGCATATATTGTTCACTTAATCACTTATAACAATTAATACACTCTCATTATTATTTAAAACACGCATTTATATAAACTAATTCTTGTGTTTTAATATTATTTATAGTTAATGTTATTCGACTTACTTGATAGTGGGCGGCAACCTTTTGTCTTCCGTATATTTGTAGTGTTTATATGAGGTCTTCCTTATATATCTCTACAGATTTCTTGAATTTTAAACCACTTTATGTTTTAGCACTAACACTAACCTAATTATTATCACTTTTTTTGTCTTTCGCACTTATTAATGTCTTATATCAAACATCAATGTTACAAATTTGAGGTTATGTTTATAAGACCGCGTGTACGCGTAATGAAAAATTCGTTTTTAACACTGGTTTCCAACTGTCAAACTTTTGTAAAAACACTTTGTTTAGGGTAAATTAACACAAATTTAAAACAAACTTAAATACTTTTCGTTTGAAAAAGTATTCATATAATTTATTTAATTTTTTTCCATAATTAATTTCTCACTTTTATTCACTTTTTTCACCTAAAGTAGCAGGAGCCGATCACACACATAATAGATAGGAACCACTTGTGTTGCAAAGCAATATTAACGTCCTTGTAAACCAAAACGTAGGTCTTCCTTTTTGTATTAAGTCTTATCTGTCTTGCCAGAGCTTATGCATATATGCATTCATCTCTTTGGCAATATATTTGGTATCGTCTCCAGACTTTTATCCTACAGCCGCATTAACTTTAAATCCTCGAAATTTGTCGCATTAATTTTAAATCATCAAAATTTGATTTTTTCAGTTCTAGCGTAATTTGTACTTGAGTAAGTGCATGAGTGATTTTTAAATCTAAAGAAATTGTCCCCAGTATCACTTGCACCACTTCTGTAGATACAGTTCTGCAACAACGCGTCATCGTCAATACATAGTTCTTTGCATGGAAGATCTGGAAGATTGATCGTGTAATACCATGCCGAAGCACAATACACAACTATTAGCATAAATGCCCCCTTGTATAGTGTCGGCATAGTTGCCAAGTTTAAGCTTCATTCCGTCCTTGTGACACGCGCAAGGTGTGTTACAAGTTTATCATTCGTTGTTACTGTATTTGTTTCGTAGCTTTGTAGCTTCAAGAAACTACAGATTTTATATATTGCAGGTCGAGAACGGATTTCTAGGGTTTCTGTACTATTTGCACCGATAAGGATCACATTATCGTTGGCAAAACATATGTCTACACAACCTTTCGAGTGAGAAACACAGTTCTCGTCGAATACCATGTTCCAGAGCTCAGGCCCCTTTACAGATCGCTGAGGACAACCTTTAAATAGTTGCCTTTTCATGGAACGGTAATCGGTTTGTAAAATAATGTTCGACAATGAAAATAGTTCTCCATAGCGCAGTAGACGTACCTATAGGTTTTTGCCGGTCAAATTCTTTAAAGGTCACTTGGCCACCGGACATCAACAAAGGCACACTGAATTTCTATAAATATCTCATATACATACTTGTACTTATGCCTACTTACTTACCATTTGTTTGTTACCATTGAATGTTCATGAACGATCAATCACTATTTCCAAGAAAACCGCATATATTGTTCACTTAATCACTTATAACAATTAATACACTCTCATTATTATTTAAAACACGCATTTATATAAACTAATTCTTGTGTTTTAATATTATTTATAGTTAATGTTATTTGACTTACTTGATAGTGGGCGGCAACCTTTTGTCTTCCGTATATTTGTAGTGTTTATATGAGGTCTTCCTTATATATCTCTACAGATTTCTTGAATTTTAAACCACTTGATGTTTTAGCACTAACACTAACCTAATTATTATCACTTTTTTTGTCTATCGCACTTATTAATGTCTTATATCAAACATCAAAGTTCCAAATTTGAGGATATGTTTATAAGACCGCGTGTACGCTTAATGAAAAATTCGTTTTTACAACTGGTTTCCAACTGTCAAACTTTTGTAAAAACACTTTGTTTAGGGTAAATTAACACAAATTTAAAACAAACTTAAATACTTTTCGTTTGAAAAAGTATTCACATAATTTATTTAATTTTTTCCATAAATAATTTCTCACTTTTAATCACTTTTTTCACCTAAAGTAGCAGGAGCCGATCACACACATAGTAAATAGGAACCACTTGTGTTGCAAAGCAATATTAACGTCCTTGTAAACAAAACGTAGGTCTTCCTTTTTGTATTAAGTCTTATCTGTCTTGCCAGAGCTTATGCATATATGCATTCATCTCTTTGGCAATATATTTGGTATCGTCTCCAGACTTTTATACTACAGCCACATTAACTTTAAATCCTCAAAATTGTCGCATTAATTTTAAATCATCAAAATTTGATTTTTCAGTTCTAGCGTAATTTGTACTTGAGTAAGTGCATGAGTGATTTTTAAATCTAAAGGAATTGTCCCCAGTATCACTTGCACCACTTCTGTAGAAACAGTTCTGCAACAACGCGTCATCTTCAATAACATAGATCTTTGCATGGAAGATCTGGAAGATTGATCCTGTAATACCATGCAGAAGCACAATACACAACTATTAGCATAAATGCCCCCTTGTATAGTGTCGGCAAAGTTGCCGAGTTTAAGCTTCATTGCGTCCTTGTGACACGCGCAAGGTGTGTTACAAGTTATCATTCGTTGTTACTGTATTTGTTTCGTAGCTTTGTAGCTTCAAGAAACTACAGATTTTATATATAGCAGGTCGAGAACGGCTTTCTAGGGTTTCTGTACTATTTGCACCGATAAGGATCACATTATCGTTGGCAAAACATATGTCTACACAACCTTTTGAGTGAGAAACACAGTTCTCGTCGAATACCATGTTCCAGAGCACAGGCCCCATTACAGATCGCTGAGGACAACCTTTAGATAGTTGCCTTTTCATGGAACGGTAATCGGTTTGTAAAATAATGTTCGACAATGAAAATAGTTCTCCATAGCGCAGTAGACGTACCTATAGGTTTTTGCGGGTCTAATTCTTTAAAGGTCACTTAGCCACCGGACATCAACAAAGGCACACTGAATTTCTATAAATATCTCATATACATACTTGTACTTATGCCTACTTACTTACCATTTGTTTGTTACCATTGAATGTTCATGAACGATCAATCACTATTTCCAAGAAAACCGCATATATTGTTCACTTAATCACTTATAACAATTAATACACTCTCATTATTATTTAAAACACGCATTTATATAAACTAATTCTTGTGTTTTAATATTATTTATAGTTAATGTTATTCGACTTACTTGATAGTGGGCGGCAACCTTTTGTCTTCCGTATATTTGTAGTGTTTATATGAGGTCTTCCTTATATATCTCTACAGATTTCTTGAATTTTAAACCACTTTATGTTTTAGCACTAACACTAACCTAATTATTATCACTTTTTTTGTCTTTCGCACTTATTAATGTCTTATATCAAACATCAAAGTTACAAATTTGAGGTTATGTTTATAAGACCGCGTGTACGCGTAATGAAAAATTCGTTTTTAACACTGGTTTCCAACTGTCAAACTTTTGTAAAAACACTTTGTTTAGGGTAAATTAACACAAATTTAAAACAAACTTAAATACTTTTCGTTTGAAAAAGTATTCATATAATTTATTTAATTTTTTTCCATAATTAATTTCTCACTTTTATTCACTTTTTTCACCTAAAGTAGCAGGAGCCGATCACACACATAATAGATAGGAACCACTTGTGTTGCAAAGCAATATTAACGTCCTTGTAAACCAAAACGTAGGTCTTCCTTTTTGTATTAAGTCTTATCTGTCTTGCCAGAGCTTATGCATATATGCATTCATCTCTTTGGCAATATATTTGGCATCGTCTCCAGACTTTTATCCTACAGCCGCATTAACTTTAAATCCTCGAAATTTGTCGCATTAATTTTAAATCATCAAAATTTGATTTTTTCAGTTCTAGCGTAATTTGTACTTGAGTAAGTGCATGAGTGATTTTTAAATCTAAAGAAATTGTCCCCAGTATCACTTGCACCACTTCTGTAGATACAGTTCTGCAACAACGCGTCATCGTCAATACATAGTTCTTTGCATGGAAGATCTGGAAGATTGATCCTGTAATACCATGCCGAAGCACAATACACAACAATTAGCATAAATGCCCCCTTGTATAGTGTCGGCATAGTTGCCAAGTTTAAGCTTCATTCCGTCCTTGTGACACGCGCAAGGTGTGTTACAAGTTTATCATTCGTTGTTACTGTATTTGTTTCGTAGCTTTGTAGCTTCAAGAAACTACAGATTTTATATATTGCAGGTCGAGAACGGATTTCTAGGGTTTCTGTACTATTTGCACCGATAAGGATCACATTATCGTTGGCAAAACATATGTCTACACAACCATTCGAGTGAGAAACACAGTTCTCGTCGAATACCATGTTCCAGAGCTCAGGCCCCTTTACAGATCGCTGAGGACAACCTTAAAATAGTTGCCTTTTCATGGAACGGTAATCGGTTTGTAAAATAATGTTCGACAATGAAAATAGTTCTCCATAGCGCAGTAGACGTACCTATAGGTTTTTGCCGGTCAAATTCTTTAAAGGTCACTTGGCCACCGGACATCAACAAAGGCACACTGAATTTCTATAAATATCTCATATACATACTTGTACTTATGCCTACTTACTTACCATTTGTTTGTTACCATTGAATGTTCATGAACGATCAATCACTATTTCCAAGAAAACCGCATATATTGTTCACTTAATCACTTATAACAATTAATACACTCTCATTATTATTTAAAACACGCATTTATATAAACTAATTCTTGTGTTTTAATATTATTTATAGTTAATGTTAATCGACTTACTTGATAGTGGGCGGCAACCTTTTGTCTTCCGTATATTTGTAGTGTTTATATGAGGTCTTCCTTATATATCTCTACAGATTTCTTGAATTTTAAACCACTTGATGTTTTAGCACTAACACTAACCTAATTATTATCACTTTTTTTGTCTATCGCACTTATTAATGTCTTATATCAAACATCAAAGTT